>JANHFM010002834.1:0-21104 GCA_032468115.1 Grayia smithii
TCAGCCAGGATGTAGAAAACAGCAGAGTCTTTAGGTCCCGGCGAAAGGAGCGGAGGTCAGGGGCAGTCCGGAGCTCAGTGGGTAACCCATTCCAGAGGGACGGAGCGACCAGTGCATGTTAAGATTAAGTATAAGAATTATTAGTAGGGAGAGCAGGATCTTGAAATTGCCTATCAACAATGAATAGCACACTGAGCAAAAATGGTCTCTAGTAATTCTGTTGAACTGAAAGTAATATTTCTACATTTGAATCGTCACTATCAGATGCTATTTTTTTTCTCTCTCTCTTTGTTTTCTTTCTTATGGGCACTAATTCTCCAGAGTCTCGTATGGAAATCTTTCCCAAAAATGCAGGTTGGGAAGATGCTTTTACAATAAATAGAAATTACCTTAAGTTGAATTGGGAAGTTTTATATACAAAACCATGTGCTTTGCAAGGTACTGCTAATAGTACATTAACTTGGGCTTTACAATTGTGCAAATCAATTAGGGTGAATGAATCTGCCAGACAGTGTTAATGCCAAGTTGCAATTGAGTCAAAAACATTATTGCTGCAGCTATGCTTCTCTGTCCACATTGCACATACTGTCTTTTGGCTCTAAGGGCAAACAAGCTTTTTAAAATGTCTCACTAGCAGATTTCCTCCTCATACCTATACAAATAAAACCAGAAGGTTATTCTTCCCTTCTCAAACTCCTCATTGTGCTGTGTATCTGATTCAAACCATACTGCTACCATGGTGTAATATTGAAAGCATTAAAGTTTCTACCTTCCATGATAAAAAGTTTAGGAATCAATGGCCTTCGGGGGGGGGGGGAGAAACATATGCTGAAAAATCTGAAATGAGTGTAGCTAAGTTTGACTTCTTTAGACTTTGCGTTGGTCTCTTAATAAAAAAGGTTTCATTTCCAGAAATGGCAATATGTACTATTCCCATTTATATAACCTGCTGTAATGGGGAGAGTGGGGAGGGAATTTGCACTTTGTGATTTTCAATTTATATTTAAGATATTTCGAGTAACAATGTATAAATATAATGTGTGAATTTGATAAAAATATTCCCTTATGTGAAGATCATAGCTTTGTTCATCAAGAAGGCATTGTGGCAATTCTCCGCCACAATGCCTTCTTGAAGATATAAAACAACCAAAATGAGTCTCTGCTCTGGGTATTAATTTTCCCCCTGAAAGTTTTGAATCCTGGAAATAAATGCACAGCAATGAAGCTTCTGGCATTCTTAATGGTCAGCATTATGTTCCATACTATGAGAACAAAAGTTTCAGACACCTAATGCTTCACTTTGGTAGAAAAGTAAAAGAATTATTTCCCAGAAGAAAGTAATGGATATGATAATGAAGTCACCAGAATTCCAACTCAATTGGAATGAGAGTTTATTTTTAAAGAAGAATGATTTTGTGCCAGAACCATACCAAATGAAATACACAGATGTTTTGACAGTGAACACCTTCAATGCAAAATGTTGACATTTGCACCACTTTTTGAAGCAAGTCTACACACCAAGTTTCGCTTTATTTAACCTATATAAAACACTAAATATTCAGTCAGCAGATATTCTAATAAGATGCCATATTTATATAAGATTACATTGGTAATGATACAGAATGTTTATTATAATTACAGAGCCCACAATCCAATCTTGCTTGGACCAAAAAGTTGGACCAAAATGTATCTTTACCCATTTAGCAGCTGAAATTGGTCAAATTATCAAAAATGTCCCCAGAATTAATAATCACAAGAAATGTAAACAGTGTATGTATGTAAATGTAAACAATCCTAAACCCAATTTCCTGACAGCAAATCTCATGTACTTCAAAGAGACTCCCTTATCAGAGGATATGGAAACTTTCACTTGTTCCTTTTTTTTGACTCAATAAAATCCATGGGCAAATTTCAAACTTATGAGATCTATTTTATTTTTCAAGAGACTGTCAAGTCCACAACTTCACTGTGGATCCAGTCATAAAATTATAGACATCAGGCATAAATTGGGATGATTGCTGTCTTGGAACAAATCTAATAAAATAAAAGTTACTTGCTGTCTATTAAGGAATACTTTTCTGCTGAATCTTTTGCCAAATATCTGGGAGTCAGACATATTGCCGTATCTATACATAATTGGCCAGCATCTACCTGGACTCCAACAAAACACATTATTGTCCCCAATTATTATATATTCATAGTAAGGATATTAAGTACAATAAACAGCGTTAGTTTTCTAGAGTACTGCACCTCAGAATAAGGGCTATGAACAGCATCCTGATGTCCAGAAAGTGAAGGGAATATGATGGAGCATTGGGCATGTCAATGGCATCACAAGGCCACTTACAGGCCAAGGTTGCCGAAAAACAACAGTTGCCTCATTTTTTTTTCTTTTGAGATGCTCTTCTGCAGAATGAATCTTTGAATGAGTCTGATGTTTCTCATCCTTGGAAACTTTAAGATGTATGGACATGAACTTTGGGCACTGGGACTTATACTGCCTGGGGAATCATGGGAGTTGACATTTTAAAACTGTTAAGGTTGAGGACTGCTGCAGTTGGTTGCCCCACTGTTTTATTGCCAAAAATGGACTCTGGCTTTCTGAGAAGTTAAGATGGTTGGTATGGCTGCCTAAAAAAAGAAAGATGGTGCAAGGACTTACCACATTATGAAGTTGCGAGGAAGAAAGGGAGAAATTCCTTAAAAGAGATACAATGAAGGGACATATTTATTTCCTGTTGTTCCACCATTTTATTAGATGTTGTTAAAATAAAGCAGCAGATCCTCTTTTTGTATCTGATTGCTTTTCTAACCTTTCACAGAGTTTGCTCAAGTTTTGTAACATACATGTCCAGAAAGTATTGTGAAATGTGGTGAGCAATAAAATCAAGAGGAAGAAACATGTATTTCTTTCACATGAGCTGTCCATAGAGCATAGAGTGAGCATCAAGATTTGTCTTTCTTTTCTTCAAATGGGGGAGAATAGGTGTAGAGAGCACAGTGAGAAGAGCACAGGTTACAGCCTGGGGAAATTTGGTTTCTAATTTCTTCAACCTTAACCCCCTGAACGCTCCTGTCCCAATTCCTTCTCTACTTTTTCCACCCTACTTTCCACCACTTGATGGACTTAGAGACTAAAAAGTACTGTCAATCAATGCTTTTACTGCTAATTTGACAAATAGGGGAAACTATTAATACTGGATACAGGATCTAACCATATTAACCAACTGTAATTAATATAAATTTAAACAAAAGGTTTCCTTGTTCACCCAGTTGTTTATCTAGCTGTGCCTCCTTTTTGTAATGCTAGTCCCATGCCAGGTATGGCCCTCAGCCCATCCCCATCAAAAACCTTCACATGACATTAACCTTTTTCTATGTTGCCCAGAATGTACTGTTTTGAGAGATGGCCACTTTATTTAGGATATATCAAAAAGTGTATGTGTTTGTGTGTGTGTGAAGATAGGCAGATAAATAAATGATTGGAAAGTTTATGGGTAGACCTCTAAATACCTTGCCAATAACTTGCCATAATTATTGGCACTTAGAATAACAAATATCTGTTTCTATCAGACTGGTCCCTGTGATATGTAAAATATATTAATGAGCTGTGACAATACTCATTTATACATTATCACTAATGACATCATATATAAACATGCCAGCAATATTTTAATAGTGATCAAACATAACTTCGCGACAATGTTTCTTACATGATTTTAATATTATTTTGATAAATGTCCAGCTTTACAAACAGGTACTAAAATACTGTATTGTTTAACTTTTCTAAAAACCAGATCTTAATTAAATGAAGATTGTTATAAAACTTCAAGGATATAACTATCAAGTAAAGTGCTTAAATAGCATCAAAATTATTATGACATAAGCTTCATGAAGTAAGGTCCATTATATCATGTGTTCCTTCTTTAGATCACAACCCTAGTATTCTTAGACTAGGCTTTGACATTAAATACAGCTTAAGGCTTCCTGAGTTTTAATTAACTAAATCCTCAGATTTAGTTTCTACAATTGTTGAGCCATGTGAACAATGACCTGACTTTAAAATTAATTGCTTTGGCAGACATTACTGACAATGCCTTCTCAGTGGTGGTCCCTATTTTATGAAACTCTATTTCGCGAAATGTCCATCGACTTGCACTTGCTAATATTAAATGGATTTTAATTAATATATATTCAGAATATTTTGCAGTTAAACCATCTTATTGCTGTGAAATGGGAAATTTTGCTACTTTAAGATATTGGGGTTGTGTTTTTATTTTGCTCATTTTTGAAGTTTTCTTTTTGCATTTAAAATATCCAAACATATTACATTGTGTTTTATACTGTTACTGATATTGTAATTACTTAATTTAGGTAGACACATACTTTTATTCTTAACTAGCAATTGGAATGACCACTGTAATAAGCATATTCTTCAGCAAAAAATGGAATTGTATGCATTGTCTTGTTGTTAGAGGCTGTTATCAGGTAATCTATGCTGATCACCATAATAAAATCACAGAAAGGTGTCCTTTTAGTTCAGTATTCTCTATACTAGTAATTTTCCTCTAAAGACCATTGGCAAAGAAAGAGATTGTTGCATCACCATAACCAAAATTTTGTCCTGGAAAATGTTAGATGTTGAAACTGGGACATTTCCCATATGGAAAACATCTGTTATTTTAAGGAGGTAGGGTCCTTTTTTAAAAAATAAACTGAATTTGAGAAAATTATGTAAATAAAAACAAACTGTGTACAGTACTTTTTTCCAATAAAGTAAAAAAAAACAGCCTGATATTTTTCTTTTCAGTTTAACAGATCACAACTGTATTTTGGGATGTTACAAAAGGGGAAAAGATTCTAGGACCGGGGTAAAATGTTAAAGCCAGAAGAATATTGTATAAGTAGTGTTTGTAGGAGAGCTGTATTAATCTGTGATAGCCAAAAAGGAGGCATAGAGATAGCCTTTGTTATATTAACAAATTTTCTTTAAAAGGCTTAAAACTTTTGAGAGTGTCAATTATTCTCAAAAGGTGCTACTAGAGTTTTACTAAATTTTCACAGGTATGTATTCAGCCAACCAGATCTAAGTCTGCCTCCTCCATAAACTATAATCTTTAGCATCAGGCACTTGGGCCTAGTGATCAATTAAGCCTTAAAAAAAAAAAGCCTAAAACATGCTGAACTCTAAGATATCACAATATCTTCCTGTTGTGGTTAAGGTTATGATATCTGTTGAATAATTCAAAATAAAATAAAAAGGCAAATAACTGAAGTTGATCTAGACTTTGAGATTCGGTTCTCTCCCTTTTCAGTTAAATCATCAGTCCGTGCTGCAGAAGGATCCTGGGGATTTGTGCGAGAGCAAATCAAGATGGCAGCCATGAGTCAAAATCAAAGCCCCAACCTTTTTTTTGCATGTTTGGTGGATCAGGCCTTCAATCATACCTCAAGCCATCACCTCGGATTTTTTTTCACATCCCTGGCTGCAGACACCCCCCCCCCCCACACCTCCTTTGGCAGGATAAACCGAGAATGATTGAAGCAAGCCAACATTAGAAGCTAGTTCTAGACCATCCTCTAATCACTCTGCCCCACCGCCCTGCTGGAAGAGAAGGGTACCTGGCTGGTGTTCCTGAGTTTGGCCAAGGAGTGGAAAAGGCAGAAAACTTTTTCTTTTACGCTGCACTTTTTGCTTAGTTGGCTTCTGGCTGAATTTCTGCCTGCCCGCCCGCCATTCTGCTGTTCTGAAGCAAAGCAGGCGGGAAATTTCAGACTTTTCCCCAAATTCTTCAAAGCAAAATGCAATTCATCCGCCTTTCTCCAGAAGGGGCATTTTATTCGGCAGCACCCCTCCAGAGAACAGACCCCAAAAATGCTGACTTCGGGGGTTGCTGTACCTGCCGAGCCGAGCCGGCCCGGGCCAAACAACCGACTTAGGCAGGGTCGAGCAAAGAGGCCGCTCCGGAAAGCGAACAGGCGGCGACTTTTGCACGAGCGGAGCCTGCATGGAGCACAAGGGCTCGCTGCAGCCATTAGATGGCGCCCCAGACTTTACGGCCACCAGTCAAAAGTCCCAAACAAAAAGAAGTGAGCTCTTTAAACGGGGAGAAATAATTCTCAGCCTAGAAGCCGCAATCATTTCGAAAGGAAACTTTCAAAGGCGGGGAGGGAGAACGCGGCCTGGCAGGACTTTTCCCGATGATAGATCATCTGGAGAACTTCCACGGGATCATGGCTTGTATGTTTCCCGTCTGGATTAAACTTTGGAAGAATAACGCCTTAAGGTCTGACTACCTCCCGGCTCCCTTCTGATTTAAACAGATTGGACTGAATACCCTTTCTGGATAACCATGTGTCCAGGGAAGATCCTTTTTTATTTTATTTATGTATTTTCTGGAGGGATCAGGGTTGTGAGAAAACGGGGAAAGCTAGGGTGTCTTTTTCAACCAGGGTGGTTAGGAAGTACTATATAGTGTTTGTATATATAGCGCAACTTAGCTGAAGAGCGCCCAATTTAAGTAAACTGAGCGACGAAGGCTATTTGCCTGTGCAAACTTTCCAGAAAGTCTTCCCGGGTTCTTTAGATTCCGTCCCTGGGTTTAGATGTGATTGCCTGTGTGCCTGACAGAAGTGTTTATCACTTAAACGCAAAAACCTGGTTGAAATTAATATTTCAACGTTTTCTCTTGCAGAAAGTACTTTCCGGACTAGAAAGGTGGTTACTTGGAAGTAAGCTCTGTTTATTGAGACCCTTGTTCCTGTAGCATTAAGTTTTACTCGGGAGAAAAACTGTAATTTTCAGCGAAGATTTCCCCTCCCCTCTCAAAGAAACCCAAGATATTCTGAATAAAAGTCATTCCTAAAGCTTCAGGCCCCGAGCGACTAAAAAACCTACAGCCGCCTGGTTGGAATCTTTTCTGCACCCGCTCCCGTTAATTTTTCGACCAGCGGTTCTGCCTTTTTGGGAACCCACCTGCCCGCACTCCTTGTACGCTCACGAAGACCCTCTTTGTTCGTCGCTTGGTACTGCTTGGCTGGTTTTTTTAAAAATTTAAATAAAGCAGTTAAGCCTCCTTGGACAAAGTAAGGCTGATTTTCGCGTAAAAGGGGCTTAGCGCTGCGGTGTTAAAGATCGGGCTGGGCGGGATCCCAAGAACGGAGAGGTTCGGGTGGCGGCTTGTGCCAAATGGGGGCCGGGATTTATTTATTTTTTTTTGCAAGCGCGCCTCTTATTGTCTTGAAGTTCTGACATTTTGTTGTCTTGCCTTGACAAGCCGTACATTTATCTTCCGGGGAAAAGTTAGTAGCCCTCAGTGGCTTCTCGGAGAACTTCGGGTTTATGAACCCTTTCGACCCTGCCTGCCCATGCCTGGCAGCGCTCACATCCCGCCTTTCTTCCCACACCTTAATTTCCCCAAGCTTAATCTTTGACTGGGTGCCACGGTCGAGCCGGCACTCCAAAGAGCAGAAGCCGGGTGGGAAGCTCGGCCGACGAGCCGACCCGGGTGCGAAGTCCTGGGTGAAGGTCCGGACGACACTAATCTGATGTATTTACTGGTAAATTTAGAAACAGGCAATAGGCCCAAAGAAGTCCTTGCCGGTCTGTTAGGTGAATGAAACTTCGGAGTGCCCAAGGGTATCCGGGAAGGCTCGGTCCGCTGCTATCCCCGAAACTGCTGTAGGAACTTGGAAGAAAGTAGTGCGTGTGCTTGTGTGTGTGCGTGCACGTGAAAGACAAGTGGAGGCAGAGCGAGAGGGAGGGAGGGAGAAAATATATATTAAAAGCTATGTCAATGATATTTTCTTATACAATATCCAACTTTGCAACTTTCGAACCAGAAAGGTGGAATAGTATTCATCCTAATGCTACTAATAATAATCCTATCCAGATTTACAGTCCGGCAGCATCTGGATCTGAAAAAAGTTAGGGAAGGCCGAAGGGTGTTTGAAAAGAAACTGAAGACCACCCCATCCTGAGCAGGTGAATTCAGTTAAGAAGTCACTCCAGAATTTCATGAAAAGCAGAGAGCTTCACAGGAGAATCCAGTTCTGCCTTGTTCGTGAGATGCTAGTTTAAAAACGTAAGGGAAAGGGCTCAAGTGCACGGAATCCAGAAAGGGTAAGTAAAAATTTTGGATTTAGAGAAAGGAGGAATTCTTGGTATCAGTCTTGTCTTTTCACTCTACTCACTTTGTAGTTTTATGAGCACCCTTAACCAATGTTCATAAAATGCCACTTATAGGTTGATACAATGCCAAGATAGAGGTCAATCCAGTTATGAATGTTGGGAGATGTAGTCCAACTTATCTAGAGGGTACCTGATTGGGCAAAGCTCAGTTAGGTGCCATTCAGATCCTTTATAAAAAGGAGGTATTCAATTACCTCAATGGGGAGGGGGAGAGAGAGAGAGAATTCCCTTGCTTCCACTTTACACCCTTAAAGCTCTGGATCACTAGCATTCTGATTGATGTGGGAGATAGCAGGAATAATAAAGCACTTTATGCTGCAGGTATAGAAGTGAAAGCTAGACCTGGTTCCCAACTCCCGTCCCCTGCCTCCCCGCCCCATTGGTGGAGAAAGCAAGCCTAAAGGAGACTACCTTCCTCTCCCCGCCAGTCCTTTTGGGGTCAGGTGAGAAGGTGCAAAAAGGCCCATAGGTAAAAAGGTCTATGATCTGCAGCTCAGGCTTCCACCTTTCCCAGCAGAATTGATACTCCTTGGGAAAATGTTGGCCATAGTGAGAATGGGAGCTGGAGGGTGGAGGAGAGGGAGTTGGGGGCCAGACACTTAGCCAGCCCAGAGTCTTTTACTTGAGCTAAAGGCAGAGATTGGGGTGGGGTAAAGAGAGAGAAAGAGAAATGGAATTCAGGCAGTTGGCTATTGCAATCTTGAAAGTCTTCCTGGAAGTTGCAGCTCCAAAATCTCCCTGTGTGTCCCTGCAGCCAGAAGGAATGGGAACTGTGACTACAGAATGCTTCGGAGGTGCCCCTTCACTTGGTGAGGCGGAGCAGAAGAACCCACTTTCTGAAAAGATTTCAGTGGAAAGGAGCAAAAGGGAATGGTGGCTAGAGAGTTCTGGGGCAAGTTTAGTGATTCTAGATTTATGAAAAGATGAACTCCACCATCCAACTCTTGTATCAAAGGCCTCAGCACAAAAGACAGCACTAGAGGCTCCCTTCTGACTCTTCATGGTCAACTTTGAATGGGAAATTTTCTCTTCTTCAGACAAAACGTTTCCTTCCCCACACCATCAGCAACCAATCCACCATGCAGAAAATACTGGAGGTAAGGAGACCCAAAGGCTGGGGTAGAATTAGGAGGAGTGCTCTGATTTCAGGGGCCAGCAGGCCTCCCCCCATTTTCTAATTGGTTCCTGCTAGTCATGCAGCTGAATTATATTAATCCCAAAACTTAATGGCCTACCTGGGGTTCCCTTTGGACAGCTCTGTCTTTTCTTGGGATTAAGCATCATTCTTTGGCAGAAAATAAGAAAGTATTTAAAACACACTAGGCTTGCTTGCTGCTGATCATTTGCTATGCACTCTCTCTCCACACACACACCCCTGGACTTCAGCTGCAGAGGTCCTTGGGACTATGCATATTAACATCCTTCAACATTCTGCAGTCACTGCCCTTGCTTCAAAATAGTTTGCACCAAACAGTGTCCATCATTTGGAAGTTAGGCCTGCTTTAATCAGAATTTTCAAATACATGTAGAGTGGCACATGTATAAAATATGAAATTGCTTCAGAAATCCTGAAGAAAATAGAAGGGAATTCAAGTGACTTAATAGCAAACAGGAAGGTAGAAATTGATTTATTGAAGAGACTTGTAAGGCTGCCCATTTTATGTGCCATAACTGGATGACTCATAGAACATAGAACCCATAGGACTGTGATAAGAATATTAAAACCAAAACAATATCCCCCCAAATGTGGTGGAATATATCGCACTTAGTACCACTGAACAAGAAATGTGAGCCATCTTATCCACTTCTTTTGGACTTCGAAGAAATGCTAGATAATTAATAGGGTTTGCTTTCATGTAGGAGGCTGGATTTTATCCTCACTCAAAGGATCAGTAGTCTCACCCTTTCAATGATACTCTCTTCCCTTTCCAAGTAGTATGTATCCCATACTGTCTGAGATTAAAGATGGTGGCCTGTCCAAATTGCATGTGAACCAGTCCTGTACTTTAAGAAAAGATGAGCATGTGTTATGTATCTTCTGCGACAACCTCTATCAATCTTGAGATGTATTGGATTACAGTTTCCACCACTTTTCTCCAGCATGACCATCCTGGTTGTGGATTAGAGGAATTGCAGTCTGGAAAACATCACAGTTGGCAAGGTTGTTGTAGGCACCACAAGCTTGGAGGAAAATATTGATCCAGGGAAACCATAAAGCCAGTGATACAGCAAGAGAGAGAAATTCCCTTAAACAACAATTTCTTCTGGATAACGTTTCTGGAGTGGAGTGTGATAGGAAGAAATTGTTGAAGGAGATTATTTTCAGACTGTATTACTTTGCATTATCAGAGAGAGCCAGAAAAGGATTCTATAAGGAAGGCTTTAGAAGTAAGAGAACGGGAGGGACCCATTCTGTGTTACAGAGGAATTATTAAAATCATTTTTGATGGAGACAGCTAACAACTTTCTACATTATAAGGCTGTAATATATTTTAAAATATATTTTAAAAGTCATAAGCATATTTAACATAAAAAGAGTGGGCTTTTATCTTTGCATGACAGCCATGACTTCTGTTTGTTCATTTAGAACAGAAGTGTTTGTCTCAGCTTGATAAAGTCTGCCCACCCATCCCTTAAACACAATCCTGTCCTTTTAATAGTTGAAGAACATTCCTTAAAGCAGGGATAATTCCCTTTTCAAAGTCTATCGGAGCACAGGTTTTCACTGCAATCCCATACACAATTCTACAGGAACAAGTTACAATAGCTCAAACATGGTTAGCTAGTTCATAAACTCACTGTATTGTGGGAACAGGGATAATGCAGTAAATCCTTGTTTAGTAATCTAGGATTTTCCCTCTGGGGAAGATAGCCATTCAGTTCAAGGCAGCCCTTCAGGATCCCTGCCTAATCCCGATCCACACCAAACAAATGTGTTCCTGGGTATAGGCTTGCCTCCACAGACAAACCAGTAATCGCCACCTTTGTGAATTGGCTGTGTAAGGGTACAAATTTGGCACAGAAACCTTTTAATATCCTTTTCTCAATAGACTGTAATTGCTGGGTGAAAGATAGATGAAATGTGAGCAGTACCAGAGTGACCTGCGCTGGGTACCAGGGAGTTAAAGCGGGTTGTAAAGCATGCTTATTTCAAAGTGAATTCCCTCTAGGAGCTGAGTTGGGATACTTCCTCAGAAATGTTCATCTGTGCTGTGCGTGTTTAAACAGCAAACAAACCCAAAGGGCTTTATTTTTTAAGAAAGAAAAAAAAATCAGGTGGGAGAAAAATGTGCGCAACTGTTCAAACTTAGGAGTCATCAGAGAGATCACAAAAACTTAAGAAGCTAAAACTGCCAGTCAGCTGAAGAAGAAGAAAAAAAATGTAGGGAAGAAGAACAAGGGGGGGGGGGGACCCTCCCAAGGATAGGAAACTTGGAAGCAAAGAGAACTGTGGGGCAAAGACATTGACAAAAGGGGAGTCTCGGACCGCCCCTCCGCCTATACCGCCTTTAGCCGTTGGCCTGGGAGGTATAATAGGGAGATAATCCATCTCCTATTGAAGTCAGAGGCGAAGAACGGCTTGATTTAAATAGAGCTGGATGGAGCTATTCTCTGAGGCGTTCAGCCGGTTCACAAGGATAGCTAGGTGAAAGGGCTCAAAAGGAGGTAGTCGGGTGGGAGGCAGGGAGCCATTTATTTATTTATTTATAGGGGGTGGGGAGGGAGAGAGAGAAATCTCTTTGCATTTTCTTCAGGGCTGGGCAGCATTTTTCCTTCTCCAATCCTATTTGGTGCGTGCCTGGCCTCCGTGGAGGCTCCCTGAAACAGTTACTGATCAAATGGCTCTGGGCTCAAGTAGCGCAATGTGCTGTGGCCTTTTTGTTTTCGGAAGTAAATAAATTGGCCAGTCACACTATTTTTCTCCTTTCCGGCGGCTACTTTAAAAGAAGTTAAAAAAAAAAAAAGAAGAAATTATAATGTGGAAATCCATTGACTGAGCCCATGGAGGAAATATGTGAGGGGGTGACTTTTAAAATCTGCTGAATGGAGACACACACCACACCAATCTACCCAGGTTGCTTTTCTGCATTTCCTGCCATCACAAATGTGTATCTTTTATTGGTCAGCCCTAAATAAACCACTTTTTTTTTTTTTTTTACTATGGTTAAGGTGCTGGACTAGAACCATCTTCAGCCATGGAAGCTGAAGGGGTGACTTGAATCTCAGTCCAATCAATTTCACAAGGATGTTGTTCTAAAGCTGGAATGAAGGAGAAGCTGACAGGAGCAAAATCTTAAGAATAACAGCCATCTTTTCTAATCTACCCTTAGGATGCTCCATTACACAAAAAAAATCTATAATTCTATTGCTTGTAGCCAGAATCTTTGGAAATTTGGAGGAATATATTCACAGGGGCTGCGTCATCTTCTTATTTTTCTCTCCCTAATCTAGCACCTGAGATCCTTTTGTACTCAGAAAAAAGTGACAATGGCGGGAAGAAGACTAGAAGAGAGGAAGCAAACAACCAAGTGAAATGGAACTGTTTTTTGCCCAGTTTTTTTAAAAAGAATGTGCAGTTTCCAGTAGAAAAAGAAGAGTAAGAAAGATTAGTATCCTTTTCTCAGATATAAGAATATTAACAGCAGGCATGGAGAGTGAGGGAGATGAAACCCAGAAGCCCATTCATGTGTTTAAGGCACCAAGCTAGAAAGCGGAAGACCTTGAGTTCAAATCCCACCTTAGCCACGAAAGCCAGTTGAATAACTTTGGGCCAGTCACTCTCCGTCCAACTCACCTCACAAGGCGGTGGTTGTGAAGCAAATAGAAGGAGGAAAATATGTTGGATATGTTGAGTTATTTGTAAAAACAATAAAGGTTGGTATATATATATTGGCTGGATATAAATAAATATATATCTTTTAAAGAATAAAAAATAAAGAAGATACTTACACCATGAAGTGAATCAAGGGATATTCATGGCCATGAAATGGGAAGAATGCTGAAGGCCATTAAGTCCGAATTCTGAAAGTGCCCTGCTTTCTATCCTGAACAATGGTGATCCCGTCCAAAGGTCAGACCAAATTGGGGCTCGACATCCACTGTTGACTATCTTAGACTCCTGTTCTGGAGAAAATTGAGTCCAACAAAACCCTACTCTTCAACAGGTTCAAAGGAGCACTTCTTTATAAGGGCTACTGTTGTTCCCTTTTCCTAAGAATTCTGAGCAATGGGGTTGAGCCATGGGGGCAGAAGAGAATAAGGATATCTCTTACCAGTTCTACAGCCTTTACTTAATGCTGGGACAGGGGTGGGGGGCCGCTAGGCAGGAATGAGATTTATCTTTCTGTGCTGAATAGTCCAAATAGGGAAAGGCAGGCTACCAAACTATAAGAAGTAGTTTCAGCTAAAACTGACAGTTTGGAAAATGTATGTAGAGGAACCAAGTGCTGCCACAACCCAAGAAGTAATTTATACCCCAGTGGCCTCTCCCTAAATGGGTGGAGGGCTACCCTTTCATTATAAGGGTAAATTTCTACATTTTTTAAAATTGCCTTTCTCATCTAGTCTAATATTCCAAGCCAATGAGGGGATCAATATTTTTAAATACCTGTCACAAAATGTTTGTGTAAGTATGTAGAGGTATGTGTATGGATCTGGCTTTACATAACTACCTTCAATGTTATTAATATAAACATTCAACTAGGTCCTACACATTATACATATCCACCCAGAGAGAAATCCACGGGAATCATATACATAGAGTTATGATGTAAAAGGACCATCTTAGGTGTGTCTGCTAAGCCAAGTAAGGTCCATTGAGTTCAATGATGTCTCTTCCTAGCTCAGTGCTATTGGGTTAAGGCTGTGAATCACTGTTATGAAAAATGGTTTAGAAGATGGTATATTTACCCAGTTTCTTCCTCTTTCCTCTGCCAACGCTGTCTTTGCACCCTTCCTTTTCCATCTTCTGCCAGAGAAATATTTTTCTCTGACCTATAGGAAGTTTTTAAAAAACAAAACAAAACACCAGGGTAATAAACACGCATGAATTGTCTTCAAACACACAGTGCACATGGTTCTAGATAACGAGCACAAACGCACAGGGACTGGTGGGCAGCCAAGGAACATGCTGGTGATGTGGGGGATAGGGCGTGTGACAGTGGGGTAGCCTAGTTAGAGACTTGGAAGATCTCTGTGAGAGTCTTTGTAGCTTAACTAAGGTCCACGGAGCAAACTCCAAGGTCCCTCACCAGTTTAAAACAATAGAAGTAGTGGCGGCCAACACAGCCTTTGCCTTCCCTCCGTTGCGGTTCTTCCTGATTATCTGGCCACTTCTTGGCTTGAGCTTCAGCTTTTATTTCGTGCCCGTTGAAAGGGCCTTATGGGGAAGAAAGTAGAGTCTTGAAAAGTTTTCTTAAACACACCCGCCTTATCTGATCTTAAATCTCACTGGGGGCGACTCGTTTTGAAGCTAGCTTGATCCTGAAAATGGCAATATTGAGTCTGAAGGTAGGCACTTTAACAAGTGCCTCCGGGGAGGCCACTGTCCTTTCCTTTAAAGTTTTGATCACCGCCTCCAGCCGAAACTCACTGAAATGCGGGCAAGCGGCGCAGGAGCAGCTGCATTGCGCATCTCCGAACCTCTTCAACTAGGTGCGCAGGAGAGCTTCTCAGCGCCTGGCTCCCGGGAGCTGGCTCTCTTCTGCCTTTGATTCAGAAGAAAGAGGAGCTTCAAACAATATTTGTTTGCTTATTCTGGGGTAACTTTTCTGATATAAAGGGTCTACAGAGAACGGCGCTCGGCTAGGTGGGCGGGAGTGTGGGGGAGGCGAGTCGTAAAGGATGCCTTTCCTTCTCCGCGGTCTTTCCAGCTCAGGATGAAGCGCGGAGCTTCAGAGTCAACCCTCCCTGTTCGCCGCTGGGTCTGGAGAGAGGAGGAGGAGGAGGTCTGGGGAACCGCTGGCGGCAGCGGAGGCAGCCGCCAGCTCTCGCGCCGGCATAACAGAAAGGCTATTGTATGCACAACGTGGTCTCAGCCCGAGAGCCTCCAGTTGTTTGAATGCCGACTTGGGGCACGTAAACACAGCAGCTTTGCGGTTCCCTTCCTTCTCCTCTGCTCCGGGCTTCAAAGAAACCGTTCCGGTTGGAAAGGGTAGGCCGAGACAGGAGTTATCACCGTGCAAAAGAAAGTAGGGCTGGCTTGCAAATGGCCTTCCTCTGCACAATCATGCTGAGCCATAAACCTTGTCCTTCCTGGGTGCGAAAAGGAAGAAGAAAAAGGGGGAAGGGGAAGAGGAAGGAAGGAAGGAAGGAAGGAAGGAAGGAAGGAAGGAAGGAAGGAAGGAAGGACGGAAGGAAGGAAGAAAAAGAATTCGGCAGGAGAACTTCAGTTCACACAGAAGTCAGGCAGGGGAAAGCAAATATGGCGACCGTCTGTCTTGAAGCGAAGCAGTTGGGGATCCGAAGTTGGCGCCGTTGTGTTTCGAGCAATCTCCCTTTCAGTGGGAAAAAATAGCCTAAAGCCAAGAGAAGGGAATTGGAGGCTTTTCTCAGGCTCAACGGGGCGAAGAGTGATCCTGAAGTCCGGAGACCGAGTGGGCCACTTCGCGTGCGGAACCTTAATCTCTCCCCCTCCCTCCGCCTTCCGAGGTGCCCCAAGATGCTGGGGAAAGCAGCCCACGGCAACTCCGAAGGTCATTCCATAGACTTCTTATTGATATAATGTAGCAGTGATTAATTTTCCAAAACCGACTTGTAAACTCAAACTTTTTCATGTGCTAGAAAATACCTCCTACAAGGACTCTTAGGCTGGAAGAATATACTTTTAAGACTTCAACCATTGTAGATTCACATTACAGTAACCCAGAGACAAGCTTTGAGAAGCTTTGAGAAGGATGATCAGGTGATGCTATAAATCCTTAGTGAGATGTCCCTAATAATCTTGAAGTCAGTGGGATTTCTATGCAGATACTTATAAAAGAACCCTGTAAGCTGCTAAAAACTCTTAACGTTCTGATAATTTAAGGTCCTTCTGCAATGTTCATATGTATTGGCATATGAACTTCCAAACGGTGCCATTTCTGACTCTAGGGGATGTCTTCTCTGGTCATTCATTGTCTCCAAAAGACAGTTTGTTAGAAAATGAAAACAGAGAGGATTTCTCCCTTCTTTCCTGTATGAGAAAACATTATTTGGAATATTATTTAGCATATGCTTCTTTTTTACATTTATATATTCCAATATATAAAAGCAGCCAACAGATTCTTAATATTCAACTTTTATCTTATAGTCAGTTCCAGAAAGTGTCTACATTGGGATCTATTGCGATTTCTCCCCCTTGAAGTTATATTAACAAAAGAATCTATTAGTAGTCACCCATGCTATGAGAAGGTTAAAGATGAAATTGAAATAGGTAAAGATAAAATCTTCATTGAGTCCTGATGATTTCATGGATGCTTCCACATGGCAACAGTATGGAACTGGTTTATCACTGACTTTTTCCAGGTGTGTGAATGGCAGCACTCAGTTGACCTTGGAGTGGCTTTGCTGCTAAGCAGTGTTAGGCATGGTTAGTACTCAGATGGAGGAATGTTAGGGCTATAAATTAAGTTGAAAAGGCTCAATCGCACACACTCACACTCACACACACACACAGAGAGAGAGAGAGAGAGAGAGAGAGAGAGAGAGAGAGAGAGAGAGAGAGAGAGTGAGTAGATACGGGTTAATTTCCTGTAGAAGTATTTGAGTTTGCAAAAGAATGAGTCTAGTTTGTATTTAGCCTCTGCAAAATATATTTTATATCTAAAAGGTTGGAAAAAAATAACAAAACAAAGCTATACATGCTAATATAGATGAATAAGGGAACATAATGCAAATATTAGAACGTTAAAATGTTAAAAAATACTCCATCTAGTTGGCCAGATTCAGTTATTGTACTGTATTCATTACATCTTCAACTATGCTCTCTTCAAATATTCTGATTTCTGATACTACAGATATTACAGAGTGGAAGTAAGAATAAAAACTGCACTTATCTGTAATATTCAGTGAAAGATATAATGAAGAAAGTAGTTTACAGTTCCTAAGGAGAAACATCTCATCATGCAGTCTTCTATACTTGAAAAAATTCCCACTGAATTAAGTGGGACTTACTCTTAGGAAAGCAGACTGTTTAAAGTCACAGCCTTAAACACAAGTATCCCTTCCCTCTGAAGATGCAGAGTTTGGGGAAATAGATTAGAAAAACATCCCATTCAACTGTTCTGATCTGTAATTAAATGTAAGCCTGTACTCTCTGATGGCATTGGCAGAAGTTGTGATGATCCAAAGACAGGTTGCTGTGTCTGAATGGTTCTTTCATTAATGAGAATGCCAAAGAGATAGAAAGAGAAAAGGAAGGAAGAGGAGGAGGAGGAAGAGGCGAAAGAGGAAAGGAAAGGAAAGGAAAGGAGGAAAAAAGCAGCTTGTGTGTTCTTAGCTGGGCTTCAGTTTAGTTGCTAAGCAACCCGTTTATGGTAATTCATCCGCGAAATTTAAATCTTTAAGAAAGGATCCTCCGTGTCTGACTTAATGGTCACCATGAGGAAGAGAACTTGTAGGGTGTGCAACAGCTGACAATTCTGGCTGGCCAAATAACAGCAGGGAAATTATAGCATATTATGTTTAACAAAAATTGTGCTCTTCACCACCTCAGTTCAACAGCCCTATGCAGGAAGATAAGAAATTTGGCCAGGGAGAATTCTTCCTCTGTACCCAAATCCAGGTTGCATGCTCCTTATTGAGTTTGGGTTGCATTTCCATCAGGAAACTCCTTATTCCATCCATCCATCCATCCATCCATCCATCCATCCATCCAACAGTCCATCACTGGAGTCCTTATCTTCTTCCTTCCTCCTTTCCTCCTTCTCCTGCTCAATGCATGCCAAGGTCCACTGCATCTTAAAGCTCTTCCATTAATCTACCCAATCATAGCCTCCCACACTATGGATAGTATTTCCTTCCCTTCTCTGTTGCAAAGATCTTTCACAAGAGCTTATCAAATTTCCTGACCACACCAACTACATCCTATGAACAGTGTGCAAAGAAGAAAGAGGGGTTCTTGGTGCTCTCTGAGCTTGTTTGTTTTCTTGCAGATGTTTCATTACCCTTAATGAGGTAACATCATCAGTGCTAGTCAGAAGAAGGAGGGGATGGAACAGACAGTAAGAAAAGTGAAGGGGAAAATCAATTCCAAAACCTATTCTTGGGCCTGTTGCTCCAGAAAGAGCACCAATCAGTTATTGTACATTGATAAAGATCTTCTAAATCACCGCAAACACATTCTAAATGATATAAATAACCTAGCACTAACCTGATCATGTAATGAATATCAAAGAGATGGAAGCATACCACCCATCGGAAAAGTAAATATCTCCATCCAGCCTGACAGAACTACCCATTACTTCTCTTCTCAGAAGTGAACTGCATTGAATCCAATAAGGCTTCATTCCAAGCCCTTATTTCTACCTTTTGTTTGTTTGTTTTTGCCTCTTGCCTGCTATGGTATTCAGGTCTTAAAGCAGGAAAGCCAGGGTGAAGAAAGACAAGTTTGAGTTTTGATTTTAATAAGACTGAACTGTTTTAAATTAAATACAACAGCTCTATCTTAACTTTTAATTGAATCCAATTTTGATAAATGGTTGACCGTCCACATTTAAACCTATTTTGTACCTAGGAGTAAATCCTACAAACTTCCTATTTATTTTGGGATGATGTTGTGCTTCTTGTTATTTATCTTTAATAGCTTTCTCAGAGAGAGAGGGAGGGAGGGAAGGAGAGAGAGAGAGAGAGAGTGACCACAGGCTAAAGATTAAAAGAAGCTGTAGTGCATGCCCAATTTCCTTTTGGCCGTTATCCTTCTTGCCACACAGGTTTACCAGCAAAATTCAGCCAGCCTTACTTCCTGTAAAGGGTTTGCACCATCTCTCCCTCCCTTTCAAGCCCTTCACTAGATATAGCATTAGAAAACCAGTGACGTCACTTGAATGACCAGCAAGTACAGTAAAGGCAGAGGCCGCAGAGGAGTCAAAGCACAGCAGAGTTTGGTGTCTGGAGAAACAAGGCCAACCATCTGCATCACTGGAGCCTGAGGCCAAGTGATGACAGGCTGTGCTGTTCTGCCCACTTACCTGGGAATACTCAACTGGGCTGCTACCTTCTGAACAGACATATGTAGGGTTGCACGCTTAGTTTCATTCTCTTCTTTTTAAACTTCCATAAACCCACAGCAGTGGTGTCCAATACAAACTGCTTACGATTTTCAGGAAGTTGTGCTATGGACTTTGGAAAACTACAGATGTGCTCTTGGTGATCTAATCCATCCTTATTCAGTCTGTCTCTTTCTTTTTCAGACACACAATGATTGGCATGCAATATCCACCAGCCTAATGTTTCTTAATGTTACTCTGTGTCCAGCTTGTAGGAAGTGACCAGACAACTGCAGTCTGCCTCTTGAGTCCTCACTACATCACCTACTGTTCAGACATCAAAACTAGCAAGTCCTTTCTCATTCTTTCAGATCTTTGAACACACTGAAATAATGGCATTAAAAAGACAAATATTTCTGTGTGGCTGTGCCTCTCTTTAGGCCTCCTCTCCTCTTTACATTTAGCTTTCTATCATTTTTTCCCTTGAAAATAGCCTGAGACTGGGAAGGATGACATTTAATCTAATACAACACAATACAAGCCTGCAATCTTGACCAACATGTATGGCACCCATCGTATAATGTGATTCACCACTTTGGAACTGCATGAAAAAATTACGGTAAGCTATGGTGTGGTGAAGGAGCCACCAGTTCATCTCCGAGGGCTGCCAGTCAAAGATTTATTTTCCATCCTTACTTATCAAAATATGTCTACATCTTAACAGGTATATATAAATATATAATATATCTCTATAAAGATATAGAAATGTCATTTGCTTTTAGCTTGAAGATGTTGATATTTTATTACAAAAATAAATGAATAAATAGTAATACAATGATATATTGTTGCTTTCGACAGGATAAATATTTTACAAATATATAATCTTTTAAAAACAAATGTAACTGTTAAATTATGGAAAATATGACACTTATTGATAAAATTATCAATAATATATACTGCATTTCTTATTAGAATTGATTGTTCTCCAAAGATTCAATTGAAAACCCTTCATATAAAACAAGTTTCGACCATTGCAATATGCAAATGCCATTGACTACATTAAAAGATAAAGTATCGCTTTAAAAAAATCTGCTGTGATTTAAATACAAGCCAAAAGTTTCTGTTCATATTCTGCAAAATTGCCTGTCGAAAACAGTGATCAGTGAAGTGATTTGGACATTTTATATTGGTTAGAGATTTGGACTGAACGTAATGAGGTCAACTAGAAACTCAGGGTGGGAAAATAGAAAAGCTTACAGAAAAGGAATGTAAATCTTGTAATCACTCAGATTGATTTCATAACATTTGTAAAATATTTTGCCCCCTTCTCTTCCATTTTTATAGAATGGAATATAGGAAAAGAGGCTAATTGTGTGATGTTAAACATTTCCTCAGAAGTAAATCTCCCATTATGCTCAATGAAACTTTTTTCCAGTTGTGCCTTTAAAGAATTGCAGTTTTGAATTACCAATCAAGGAAGACAGAACTGGTCAGTTAATACAGTGCTCAGAAACATTAAGAGACCTGATGAGATAAACATTTCCATCATTTTCATGATATAACAACATATGTTCTCCTTAATGCTTCCTCTTAGTGCTGGAGGGCCTTGTAATTCTGAAACTCCAGTCCTACAAACATCAAAGAGAAGGAAAGGAAGGAAGGAAGGAAGGAAGGAAGGAAGGAAGGAAAGGAAGGAAGGAAGGAAGGAAGGAAGGAAGGAAGGAAGG
>JANHFM010002834.1:30966-47696 GCA_032468115.1 Grayia smithii
GAAGCCCTCTCCCATCGGAGGCGCAGATCGGAATGGTAACCTAAAGGGAGTAATTAGAAAGCCAGCCAGGGTCGGAAGGCGAAGCGGTTGGAGGCGATCGGGGCAGACCCGAAGAAAACTTTAGCCCGGCTCTCTAAATTCCTAAGGCGGTGGGCGTCCCCCTCCCCATTCCTATGATTTCTTCTCTTATATTCCGACATATCCCTTCTTTTTATTTATCCTATTTCTGTTCGTGTTCCAGGGTTTTCACTTTGCCTTAGAAAGCCCCCAATTTACACATGTGGATATTTTGAGTTGTAAAACAAAAGAACCGCAACACGACACAGCAAACCCCGATATTAGATGGAGAGATGGCTGATAGGGAGGTGTCGGTTTCAGATGGGGGTGGAGGAGAATGGCCGGTCTCCCCTCTCTCGTGGACGCGCTCAGCTTCCCTTTTGACTGGGGTTAACTCTGTGTGTTCCATTGGAACAGATGCCGTATAAAGCTGCTCCCTCCAGATCATTTGTTTCCTTGATGGGGGAACATTTCTGAGCGGAACATATTGGTTGCCATAGAGAAAGAAATAAAGGAAGAACACTAGTCACATTAAGCTATATGTTTGTGCACTGGGCTTTAGATAAAAGGCCATGCTCCAGCCAAAGAGGAACGGAGCCAAAACCGGAGCTTTTCTAGCTTCACTAAAACTTACTTTATTTTGCTGTGGGCTTTTTGCAGTACTAGCTTATGCGGGAATTTTATTGGTTGTTAGTTTTTTTTTTTATACCGTACGCTATGTGGAACAAAATAAAACTTTTTCAAGTTTTTGAGGAAACTGTCTGTTTTGGCCGGCAGGGGGCACGCTGTGGTGGCGATCGGCGAGGGGATTCAAAGTACTTTCACTGAGCATCAGTTGCCTTCTTCCCAAAGTTTGTTAGAAAGAGAAATAAGGGGGGGGGGAGTTATTTTCTCTTTCTATCTTCCATCTATTTATATTTCATAAAAGTATATTTTTCTATGCCTTTGCCTTGTGAGCATGAGGGAGGAGAAGAGAAAGTATGTGGCTAGGAAATAGTGCCCTTCTCCCCCTTAAAACCACCATCCTACTATTTAGATAGAGCAGTCAGAACCATAAGAAAAAGGCAACAAAGGATGCACCAGTAATGGGAACCTTGTCACTGTGACTGGTCAACTGCTAAGAGCTCTGACTGAATAGCCACTCTTAAGTTATTTCCATTTCATTAAAAAGACACACCAACCCCAAAACATTCAGATAGCCAGTTTGGTCTAGTTAGTTAGTAGTTAAGGAAGAAGGCTAGAAACCAGCAGACTTTGAGTTCTACTCCTGCCTTAGGTATTAAAGCCAGCTGGGTAACTTGGGGCTAGTCAGTCTCTCTCAGCTCAAGTCATCTCACAGTGTTGTTGTGGGGGAAATAAGCTAAGTTTGTTCCCTTGAGTTATTTTTTATACAAATAATACAGGCAGGACAAAAATATAATAAATAAAATAATAAAGAAGAGAAGATGCGAAAGAATGGGCAATGTGCCATAAAAGCAATTTCTTGCACCAGGAATTGAAGTTCTGGGGCCTATTTGCAAACCCAAGTAACAAGACTAATTTGTTTTCACATGATGGAATATTTCTTTCTTATCTAATCTTCCCAGTGAAGCAGGCATTTTTTATTTTACTCGACATTCCCTTGTCTCTAAGAATAAGAAAGTAAGGATTGCTAAAGGAACAAAAACTACGGAAGAAAATGTAATACAGATATGGCTGAAGTGAGAGAAGTGATTTTAATTTCTCCTTAGAGATAAATAATTAATAAACTATCCCTATCTAGAACAAGATCTTTTCATCTTATATATTTGAATCTAGAGCAGACTATTGTTAGGAGTGTGTTGCCTGGCTGTTAATTCTGAACAAAATTGTCACTAAGACTTCCTAACATAGAAAGGATTGTTTGAAAATGGTTTGTGTGGTTTGAATGGTTGCTGCCTATTGGCTATTACTTTTTCGTTCTTATCTGACTTTCACTGAGCTAAAACAACTTTATAACACTAATTAAAGATATCTACAATTTTTCATGGATCCCAGAGTCCTTGTGACACTCAATGCTTAGACAAATAGATAGATAGATAGATAGATAGATAGATAGACAGACAGACAGACAGATAGGTAAAATATGTGGTGCTATTGTTAAACAGTCATACTAATCCTTACGTATGTCTACTCTATCTATCCTCCCTGTCTACCACATTTTTGTTCTGGAATCAAATGTGTTTAATTGCAGCTCTCATCATCCCCAACCATCACAATCCAAGACCACATTGATTGTGGGGTGATTGGAGTTGTGGTCCAGAATAACTGGAGGGGGAACTAAGTTGGACAAGGAAGCTATAATCAACTGTGTCTCAGAACACAGCAATCAAGGTGGACATAACAGAAGTTGGAAGTCTCTCCCTGCCTCCTTCCTACTCGTATCCCTGCAGGCATGATTGAAGAATAATGAAATGAACGTAAGGTTTTGTTCCCCTTTCTTTAATAACAAGTTCAAGATCTTTCCTCAGCTCCCAACCTCTCTTTCCATGGTTAAAAATACCCAAATAAAATTTAAGGATTTTTGGATTGACTTGTTAACAATTACTTGGATTAGTTACACAAATCGAAGTTTTCATATTGAGGGATCTGCCTGCTAATGCTTTGACAATACCCAAGACTATTATATTTCTAGGGCACAATTTTCTTCAGAGGGCACTACTACCACTACTTTATCATATTTCATTGATGATTGTTAATTCCTCAATTTGCAAGTGCTAGGACATGTGTTCTTGGATCCAAGTAGCATTTTAAAAAATATAAAAAAATATTTGATACTTTAACCTCTCTTCCCCTATGCCCCAACTTTGATCAATTTGCCTTTTCCTCTTTTCCATCTGCACTGCCATTCAGTGAAACTTTCATTTATATTTTAAATGTGTATCATTTGTGTGTGTGTCATCCAGAAATGCAACTTTTCAGCCTTTTCTTTGATTGGATCAAAGACTACCAAAAAAACAAAACAAAAACAGAACACAATGCAAAAACTAGCAACAAGTTAATTGACAAGGCTATATTCTTTTATTACATCCCTCTTTCTCACACACATTTTTATACCTATGTGTACACCTATGAGTTTGTACACACACACACACACAAACATACACACACACACAATTCACCACACTGGTAATTTTTGTTTGTTTGGTTTTATTATTTATGAAATAAATTTATATGGCTCACACACAGTGACTTCAGGTGCCACAATAATATATTTTTATAGTATATATTTTAATATTAGTACAATATTAGTATTAAGGGGATATTTATTAATTAGTTATGGATAGGTGCCTTTGTAGCAGAAATCAGTATTATTGAGGGATTATTATTAGGGATTTCTTGCATCTTTTGGTTGCATTTAATAGTACAATAACTTACTTACATGCCAGAATGTTTAGCTGTGTAGTAATATGGATCCATGCTGAGCCAAATTCTTAATTAGCAAATTTCATAATTAATAACCTTCAGTTGCATTAAAAGGCACAGTGCACAAGTAAGATTCCATTAATTTTCAAAAGAATGCCTCCCCCCCCCTTTTTTTTTTGCCAGTAGTTTGAGGAAGGATGGATAAAGAGCATCTGAGTTTATCTCTAGTAGAACTTTCTGGACCCATCTTTAAATATATGAGGACCAGCCTGTGGATAAGAGCTGGGCTCCTTGCCAGGTCAAGGAGAAGGGCTAAAGATGGGATTTTTTATTTTTTTTTAAGAAAAGGAGTTTGGGGTGGGGGTGGGGTGGAAGGCCAGGCAGAATATATGCGTGCTACGTTGAAAGAGTGTCAGGCACCATAAGAAAACAACAGTGGGGCAGGCCTGCTCTTTTTATCCATGGGTCTCATTGTGAAGGCCCCAGGCTGGCCTTTGTTTATTGTTACCAGCCTAACAAAAGCCTTTCGGATTGTGTAATAAATTAGAAGGCAGGCAGGAACGGAGCAGGCCTCAGCCGGGCTTAGGGGGAGAAGAAAGGGCGCCTTTGCGGGGAGTGCCTGCGCGCCTTCTGATTGTTCAGAGCCGGGGATGGGGGAGAGGCGTCCCTTCAAACCGGCCGAGTGAGACGGAAAGTTAGCAGCCGACTGGACCGAACAATGTCACCCTTCTCCCGCAGGCTTTTAAAGCCAGTTTGAAAGGAGGCGCTCCTTGTTCTGCCCGACCCGGAAAGGAATCGCTCTCTGCCTCTGAACAATCCGGGCGCTTTCTCCAGTTTAGGGGCACCCCGGTGCCAACCCTAAACACAATGGCCAGAAAGGCCTGAAGATGGACTCGGTGTGATAGGGGCGGGAGCGGCGAGGGGGTGGGGTGTGGGGTGTGGGGTGAGGAGCACCAAGAGCAACCCTGCTATTATTATAGGCAGGATCCCATTGTGAGCTGGCTGCTTGATCGCTCGGGGGTCTTTCATCTGTATTTCAGCGGCATGCGCATCCGTGGATTTAAACAAATAAAACGCACGCATATATCCAGATCTATATTTATATACGTGTGTGTGTGTGTGTGTGTGTGTGTGTGTGTTTGTGTGTGCGCAGGAACCAAGGAAAAGGCACCAAATACTTAGGCAGCTCTGCTTTACATTGTTCGTTTCCCCCCTCCCCCCCTCGCTTAATTTGACATTTGAACTTGTCTATTGTCTGAAGAGCTCGGTGCAGATTGCAGGTCAAGCTAAAAGGCTGCTCTTTTTGGAATTTCACACCAACACACACACACACACACACACGCCGCCTGCTCGCCTTCAGGGAAGGGAGGACTTGCAATTTCGCCGCTGCTATGTTTGTGCGGGGTGTGTGCGTGCGTGTATGTGCGTGCGTGTGTGCGCGCGCGCGCATTTGTGTTTCCCACTTCATGTTCTCTCGCCGTCCAAGTTATCCATCATTTCCTATTCTCTTTTTTTTTACCTCCTCCCTCTGTGTGAGTGTTTCCACATCATCACCGCCACTACTTCATTTTAGATATATTTGTTAATGGGGACGGACGATGCGTATTATTATATAAGGGCTTATCTCCGAGAAGATTTGGAAAACGGCAGGGCTGACGTGGCATTTTCAATAAACTCAGGACGCCTGTAACAAACGTGATCAAAGATAGTCCCTCCCTTCCCCACCCTGTGCGTCCCTTCCGTCTCAAGTTTGACCACCTGGAAAAAACATTGTTACAAAATATGGGAAGGAAGGGCGGGCATCCTAATCTTCCAGTTGTCCTTCTTAATTTCCAGCACACGAATGGTAGACCAATCTGTTTTTTTAATTTGGAAAGGGGATATAACCTTGAGAGATGGGAATTACATTTTATATTATTAATACTACCGTTGGGATTATTATCGTAAATGAAACATAGGCGATATCTATATGGATGGAGGTGGAGGTACAACTTCACTACAAAGGTAAATTGTCTGTGAATTTTCCCTCCTTCGCTCCACACATCAAAGTTTGAGGTTGGGCAGGGTTTGGAAGTCCCAAACTCCTAAGAGGTGGAAGGAGGGTCTGTCCTGGCTAGGGAGAGAAGCGATCCAGGAAAGCGCAGGCATTGAGTTCCTGCAGAGGGAGTTTGGGGCCAAATCTGATGACCCTGGTGCAGATTTGCCCTTTAAATTGCACTTTTGAAATTGGAAACGTTTCCAAGAACCAACTGGTGGCATCTGTGCCACCAGAGTTATGCTATTCTGTGTGGAGGTTTTTCCTCAGGCTTCGTCTTAGAGGTAAATTAAACCGTCCGTCCAGCTAGCTCTGGTAGAGCTATCTTTTGGAGGGAAGCGCTCGGAACAGGTGGTTCAGGGCCAAGGGAGATTGGTCGTTGGCGGTGGTTATTTTATCCTGGTAGCAAGTTTTGCAAAGGTAGTGGTCTCCCCCCCCCCCCCAAGGTGCTTTATTAAAAAGGAAAAGGTTATATAGGACCTTTGTGTGAATTAGGCCGATTTAAGTCGATCCTTAGATGTGATGATGTTTGTGTTGCATGGTTGTCGGAAGTTGCCTAGGCTCTTGCGAAAGTTGGTGAGGCTTTTAGGGTTGGCATATTGTACTTCTATGGGGATTTTAACTTGAGGGACTGGGAGCAGATCTTCTATGAGTTTGCAATGGGACTAGGGCGTTCAGCTCCTGTCGTTGTGTAGGTGTGTTCTGTCGTTTCCTCCTCTCCTTAACTGGAGTTAAGTATCCCTGGTAGAGCGCTAAAGTAACGGTCGGACCTGGTTTCTAAATTATAAGACTCTCCCCTTTTCCAGGCAGCTACTGTACTTTGAATGAGGTGGAGCGGGAAAGCCAAGTATGATGGGTGCAGGAAAGCGAAAAAGAACGTCGAAAGAGCTAAGGAAGGGAATGTGCACGAGCGCATGCGCGAGCGAGCGAGTGAACGAACAGCTCCAGACAGATGCTCACGATGAGAGGGGGACACAATTCTCGGGGTTGCCACCTGGGCGCGCTGAAAAGCGTGCACACAAAGATGCAAGGCCAAAATAGTTTTTTGTTTTTTTTAAATGTTCCCCTCACGTTCTGCTCCCCCACCCCGCTTCTAAAGGTGAGTGCAGATTGCAATACTTGCTGCTCTGCTTTTTTTTTTTTTTTTAATGTTTGTTTGACAAACAGGAAGCTTCTCCTGGGAGAAAAGCCTTTGTGGCGGATCCCAACCCAGGATTACATTAATCAAGGCATTATTTCCCCAGGGCTGTGCAGCACAAATTAGAGTAAATCCAGATAAAATTGGATCGGCGACAAGTCGAACGCTTAGAATAATCTGCTCCCCTTGCATTTTATTATATAAGGCCCTCAAATCTTTAAAGATCATCTGCGTCCCCTTCTAAACAGCCGCTTGTGCGGAACTTAGCATCTTGTTCAGAGGCCAGATTGATGGGTGCAGTACCTGGCCTCCCATTCTTCCCCTCTCCCACTGGTAACACAGCCAGAGCAAAGAGTCCAAATCCTTGTTTTTGAGCCATTGGTTTATAAAGGTGGCCTGAAATAACAAGCGCTCTGAAGAAGTAACGATTTCCCCTGGGAATAAACCAGCCTCAGCATCGACAGTAGTCGAAAGGGAAGAGCCTCTCTAGCTTTGCAGATTTTTTTTTTTGAAAAACGAAATACAGTAGGTGAAAAAGCAGGCCTCTTTGCTTTGGGTGTGAAAGTGCGAAATCGGACTCGAGGCTAGTCCTCTGCGAACCCTAGAGAAAGGCGAACTGAATGGCGAGAAAGAAGTGGCGCGCCACGATCCTATGAACTTTTCAAAGCTGGAAATTGGAGCGTGGGGAGGGAGCAAGCAAGGTTAGACTATATATATATTCGTGGGCGCGTGTATCGTCCTGCACGTCGGCTCGGCTTTCTTGTCGGCCTCCGAAAGATTTCCTTCTCCGGGGAATCTGCTCCGCCTCCTTGGACGTCGGAAAGCAAACGAGAACACCAGATGCGCCTTTCACGCATTGCGGCCGTCAGTTTGACCCTAGCGGGAGGCTTTTAAGCTATAGAAGCGGGTGGTGGGGAGGGGTTGGGATGGGTGGAGAGAAGAACGAAGGCAGGTGAGATCCGCCTCGCAGCAACCAGGCGGATGAGGCGGCTCGACGGGAAGGTGTGTCATACCGAGGGCTGACAGGTTGCCTCTCCTTCAGCGCCGGAAAGCGCGGAAAAGGAGCTCCCCGCCTCGCCTGCACAACTGCCGGAGCCTCGCCCGCCCGCAACGACCCATTGGCCGACCCGAGCCGTCTCCCGTTTGGGGCTGCTTCACTTTCCAGAGTTCAGTTCGCCGCCTTGACTGTCCGCCGCGCGCGCGTGCGTGCCCGCGCTGCCACTTTCCCGGGTTCCCCGGCTGTCTCCAGTCAGCACGGTTTCTAGGACGGGGGCAAAAGGCTGGTCAGCCGGCTTCTCGCTTCCAGTTTGCGGGTGGGGGTGTGTGTGGGGGAGGCTGGACAGGGGAGCCTCCATTTCCAGACGGGAAATAGCTCTGTGGAGAAGGGGGGAGCCACGGAGGAGGAGGAAGGAAAGAAGGAAGGAGGGAGGGAGGGAGAGGCTGCATTAATGAGTCTCGCATACAATTCTCGCGCGCCCGCGCACACACATACAGCGGCTGTTCCTCCCGCCGTCCCGTCTTTCCCGCCTTCGGTAACGAAAGGACAGCCTCGGGTGGGGTAGCTGACGCCGCCGAGCTGGGTAACCCGTCCGCACTTGCCCCGCCTCAGCCTGATACCCAGCTCCGAGAGACCTAGCTGCCCGCTGAAGCTGCCGCCGCTATCTGAACGGTCGGCTGGTATGGCTAACCCACCGCGGACACCCAGACCCTGGGAACCTCCGCTCGCAGCCTTGCGGTAGTAAACCGGGCTGACAGGATTGTTAGTTTTCTATTGATCTCGCTCCCTGCTAGCAGAGAGGTGCGCGCGGAGGAGTGGGAGGGAGCGGGGTGCGCGCCTGCGCGCGCACCCCGGTGCTCTGGCGATGCTTTTGGTGTGTGGTGGAGGCAGCGGCGGTGGCGGAGCGCCGCGTTTTTGAATGCTGTGCCCCCTCTGCGCTTTCCTGACTAAAATTGGGTACCTCAGTCTGATTGCACTCTTTTATTTCTGTCTTCTTTCCATCCGCCTTTCCCCTCCCTCTTCCTTGCCGTGAGGACCACAAATACCAGAGGAGAAAAAAAAAACTTGCTTCTTCACTTGTCTCCTTCTTGACAGGGCTGATCAGTTAACCCAGGAGCCCTTAGAAGGTTGGTATGATTGCGGAAGAAAACCCTTCAGTTCCTAGTAAGTTTAAAACAACAACAACCACCACCCTTGTTCACCTGATGAATAATATTCTGTCTGGGTGAAAATTTAGTAACTGTAAAAAGGGAAAGGGAGACATTATTTTTTGTGTTGGTGCGCTACAGTTGTGGTTGTGGTGGTTATTATTTCTGACTGATTTCAGTTTGATAGGTAAGAAGTTTGTAGGTTGGCCAAGTAGAACTAAATAAAAATATCATGTTTATTGAACTCTAGCAAGAATTTTGTAATTTGTTGAGATTATACATAGCAGGCATATGTATGTAATTTATATATTGTTTAATTGAAATTATATTCAGTATCTGGGTATATGTTTTTGCTGCCTTAAATTTTTAAGTTTGTGAATAATCATTATGGTATGCGATTATCACAAAGTTACTGGACCTTTTTCCCTGACTGCCATGTTTTCAAAACTGTCAGACACATTTTTCCTTTATAATTATCTGTTTGCAACAAAGTATTTGATAATATATTTCATATCTCTTAAGTTATTTCTTTATCATTTTTCTTGAGATTGCTTACCTTACTTACCTATATTGTCCAAGTTATGTATGAAAAATCTTACACATTTTTTCTATGCTTTGTTTCAATCAAAAATTATAATTTTATAGTTATTTTGGGAGGAAAAATCCATCCCTAAATGCAACACAACATTTATTTATTTACTAGATTGCAAGTTAGAGTAATAAGTAGCATTTATAAGCAAATGAATAAACTAATCATATTAAGCTGCTAAGTTAACCAAAGTGGTTTTAAAATGTATATCTAATTTCCTTTTCTGCAGCTAAATATGTATAACATCCTAAAATTATTTACTTACTTTAGGTAGGAAAAATAAAACATATGACAATATAAATTGGAACGTCAAGCTACATTGTGCAAGATTTTAGCATACGTGATTTAGTGCAATTCCATTTGTTTGAATCATAGTGATATGAAATGGACAGAACAGTTGTGTCAATAAGGGAAAATATTCTTTTGAAATATGAAGTGTTTGACATGTGAAAGTTATTAGAAACATGGAAAATGTAAATGCTATTTTTAAAAAATAAAATTAACCTGAACTTCATTTTTCACAATAATTACTATTTCATTAGGTATAAATATTTGATTTGGATTCCACTAATAAAATTCAACCTTTTGCATAATTTTAAAATAGAGAGAGACTATTACCTTTACAGTTTGAATCCATCATTTGGATTTGAAATACGCTTTTACTGCTTTTAACAAAATAATGTATTAATATCACAATGTTTTTTTAAAAAATCCAAATTTCTGAAAGCTAAACATACTAACAAGAGAATGTGAAATACTGGTTATATTTAAGCACACAATTCAGTGTGCTTAAGTCCAATGAAAATGATTAGATGGTATTTATGCTTATTTTTAGAAGAAGAATTTTGGATATCTATTTATCAAGCTAAATGCTTTTGCAGTTCTTATGCTTTCAGTAAATAACAAATATTCTCATCCTATAAGTGCCTACATATAAATAGGAAATAAATGCATTAAACATAACACTTCAGTGAGCTATTTTATTTGTTGTATATCAGTAATATATTATAGTATATAAATTAATATTAGTGTCTTGGATACAAAATAGTTAATTATTAGGATTTGGCCTGAATAAAATAGATTATTTTTATTCTGAGCAATCAAATATTACAATAATCTATATACAAGTAAAATCTTTGTGATTTTTTTAAAAATAATGTTTTTAACAACAAAATTAAAAGAGAGTTGTGGTTTAAAATATTTATAATGAGTTTAGCATATCCTCGCAAATAATAAAAGAATCAAGAACATGATAGTGATCAGAATATTGCCATTGCTTTCAGTGGAGAAACAGTATTGGGCCCTTTGATCATATTTCATTTAGCACTTTGTTGTCCTTCTTTGGCCCTAGGAAAGTAGGTTTTAATCTAATTCCTGTCTGTATTGTATTTATCAGATCAGGATGGCCAGCTTCCTCTGAATTTGGCAACTCATGATAACTTTTTCAGTAATAGGAAAAACTTTTGGTTCGATACTATAACAAAAATCTTTAGTGTAATGATTAGGAGCTTATTTTGAACCAGTGACAATCCAAAACTGTTTATAGAACTAAACACATTTATTTAAAAATAAACATCCCATATTTTAAATCTTGTTTTTTAATGAACATGCTCAGAAATACACATACATGCATACATGCACATATAATTTGTTTATTTATAAACCAACCCCGTTTCATGTAGTTATGTTACTGGTACTTGCTTAACTAAAGAAAATAGAAATGAGAAGCACAAAGGTTTACCAAAGTATGCACCTTACTTTTATATGCAAAAATAATGAAGAACCAAATAGAATATATGAAATATGTGTTTCTTTAAAACCTTTTGGTGTTTGAATTAATTCTTCTGGGTGTTTGTATCAAACTATAATAATTTGATTCACAATGTTGTAAAAGAGTTAAGTGTATTTAAACAAATTTAAATCTATTAATTAGAATGAGATTTAAATTCAGAAAGTTGTGGATTAGAATATTAGACAGTTTCTTTTCACATTATTAAAATATTTTCTTGCCTTTTAGTTCAGACTTATTAATGCATCCATACAAAAACTCATGTATAGTATGCATGGATAGTATGAGCATACTCTTATTTATTCCATTGAAGAATATTTACACAAAGTTTATGAAATAGCAATATAGAACTGAACTATAATAAAAACCAAGCAGCTTGCAATATCCTGCATCTATATACAATGAATCTATATATTGTGAGAGACAAAACAACATCTATCACTTTTTACACCTGTTTTACAGACAAGAATATTTTTCAGTTGAATTTGATTTTTATGTTCTTAAAAGTTTTAAACCTGTAGCATTATATGTATACAAGAAAAATGCTACTAAGAAATAAATAAATCATTTAATCCATTAATTTAAAAATAGAATATTATCAAATTAGCTCCTGGAAAAATATAAATACAATTAAATGAAGCAGTTTGATATCAGTGAAATGTATAAGAATTTGTCTGACTGCTGAAAATATACTTTAGTGCTTGCTTAGAAAAAATTAGAAAAACATCGGCTTGAAAAAAAAAGCACATTGTCAGTAACTTGGATTTAATCTTCTTTTCACAGAGCTTAAAAATATAAGGTACTAAGTTAGGAATTATTTATCTGAAATCAATTCTATTTGGTGCTAGTTTCCAAAACAGATTCACAGATACACATCAAGTTTCAGATGCATTTGAAGGTACTGATTTTAATCTACAATGGTTTGGAGCCTGCATCCCGTAGGGCTCCTTTCTTGCATATGTGCTTCTTGGAGGATCCAGATAATTTTTTGAAAATCCATAAATCTGCACTGGTAATGAGTGAGGGCACTGTGCTGACACCCTCATGTCATGCCCTGCTTGTGGATTCCCATAGGTGTCTGACTGACCGCTGTGGGGACAAAGCACTAGACTAGGCAACCCCTTGATCTGTTCTGTCCTTATGGACCAACTCTATGGAGCACACTCCTTGCAGCTTTAGAGCCTAATATTTTTAAAGAAAAGTCTTACAAAAAAGGACATTCAGCTTGTATTTGGTATAATTAATTAATGCACGCTTTAACTGTGATTTATATTTCTGATTATATTATTATTGTTCTGGTGTTTTTTTAAAATTTATTTTCTTATCCCATCTGGGATTTGGGGCTAGATACTGAAATTATATATATATAACATGCAAAGATTACATTGAATAATACAAGCTTAACAGAAACAGTGTTTCTGGAATCCTTTTATTAATAGTAAACTATCACAGAAATTTCATATGCACATATTACTTTGTAGGTTGCACCAGTGCAGTTTAACATTTTCAAAAAAATAAATAGGCTGAAATGTGGCTTTTGTAACTTAATATTACATACCTTAAGTTATAGTACAAAGCTAAAATAGCTAGTCTGAACTTTTGTTTTGGTTCGAGAAAATATTTAATTGGAAGTATATTTTAGGCTGCAGCCTGATGCACCTATTTAAAGGAAGTCCCATTGCCTATTTACTCAATAGGATTTACTTCTGAAATAGCACAGAGGATTTGCACTGTTAATTATCTGAGTGGAGATCCTCAGTAAGACAGTGTATTATAAGACAGTAAAGCAGCTACAAAAGTAGTTGTTTTATACAATTATATCTGGATGTCTATAAAAATTATATTTGAGAAAATGCGTTTAGGAATACCATTTTTGTTAGGCCAATAATCAAAATTATAATATACATGCATACAAATAATGAATGAATCAAGTTAAGGCCACCCTATCAAATACTCAGCATGTGTCTTAATCACAAGGTTAAATTTTGTGTCGTCAGTAATAAATCTACTTTTGTTACAAGTTTAATTTCATTTTCATTGCGAAGAGTTGCTTTAAAAATGGTCTGTTTGGCACTAACAGCTCAAGATACTTTTCAAAACACACGGACATTGAATCTAAATAAAGGTGGTAACCAGAAGAAAGAAAACAGAAGACTGTTGGCTGTGATTTGAAATGACAGCTATATGCATATGCCACCACTTTAAGATTCTAGGAGTTTTCAAGTTGGAAAATATTTATTTAATAACGTATTTAAGCTGAAACTTAGATTCAGTCTTCTTTTCAGTTAATGAGGAACAAGCTCCACCAAACTTGCTAAGAATATTTCTAAGCAGGTGTGGGATTGTACTCTAGGTTAAAGATACCATCAAAAATTACTTGTCTTAATTGCAGAATTTTTAAAACTTTAGTTGACTTTGATAAAATAAGCCATGAAACAGCAGGTAAGAGACAAGTACAAAACTTTTAAAAAAAAATACTACTCTACATAACTATGATTAAAATGAGTATTTTAATTCCACACTTTTATAGAATTTTGTTAAGCCACTTACATATAAAATAAACAAATTTAATGTTAGCTGAGCCATAAAGTCTGCTTGCCATTAGCAGCAAGGTATGAAAGTAAACATATTTTCCACATTGTTTTTCTGTAATTTTAAGTTTCTATTCTAGACATCTATAAATTTTGTTTGTTTGTTTACAAGACAAAACAACAGTGGCTTATATTTACTTTTTATTGCTGTGAGGAAAAAAAAAGGATGTTTCCATGACAATGGTGAGATCAGCAATATACTTTGGGCAAACCTATGGCCTTCTGTTTCTCTAGTGGGGTTGATAATTTTTTTTCTTTTGAATAACAGTTTGTCATACCACGTGCCATAGGTAATAGTTTTGTAAGTGGATATCAGCTGATACAGATAAATAAACCTCTAAAGGCACTATATCGCTATGTGAGGGAAACAACAACATGTCTAAAGGCACTATATTACTATGTTAGGGAAACAAACAACACTTAGAACTTGCCATTATGTTCTGCCTAGAAATTCTTATTGCTACATACTGTGGTAAATATTATGTTTCACTAGATCAGGGGTGTACAACCTTGGCAACTTTAAGGCTACATGGCTGGCTGAGGACTTCTGGGAGTTGAAGTCCATAGGTCTTAAAGTTGCCAAGATTGAATACCTCTGACCTACATGGATCTATGAGTTCTACCCAGGGGTGAAATCTAAATTTTGTTACTACTGGTTCTGTGGGCATGGCTTGGTGGGCGTGGCAGGGAAAGGATATTGAAAAATCTTCATTCTTACCCCCCTGCCGGGGAAATTTCTATTCCCACCCCACTCCAGAGGAAGGATATTGCAAAATCTCCATTCCCACCCCAAGCTGGGGCCAGCCAGAGGTGATATTTCCCAGTTCCCCAAACTGCTCAAAATTTCCTCTACCGGTTCTCCAGAACCTGTCAGAACCTGCTGGATTTCACCCCTGGTTCTGCCCTAATTAATTTTTTTTATAGATGTTCCATTTTTTTCTGAAAGTAGTTTGACATCTTTTATTATTTGTGACACAGTAGGCTACAGATTGTTGGAGTTTATGAAAATTACATTATTTTAATATATTGATAATAAGAACTAAACTTTGTTAACTAGCAGCATCATAACTCTAAAAAATATTACAATGAACTCCCATTCATTTTAATAATATTTACTCCCAAGTTGATGGGTATAGAATTGTAGTCTTAATTAGTTTTATCTCCTAAAATTATGATTGCATCAATGCCTGGGAATTAATCCCTTTAAGTGGTGCTTGTTTTCATGCAAGTATGCATAGAACTGTGTTTCTTGAAAGTGAGTTTTGTTCAACTAATAAACTTCCAAATAAATCTTTTAGGCTATAAGTAAAATTTGCTGTGGATCATATTAATAAGTATATTAATATATCATTAATAATGAAAACTTAATGCAGTTAAAAAAAGGAGTGAAAAATATTCATTTTATTTTGAAAAAATATATTAAAAAAGAGAAAAAGGACTGATTATCCAGGTGGAATGTCACTAATGAAGGTCTCAGTGTAGACAAACTGAATTTGATCTAGAAGGATTTTTTTCCCTCTAAATAATTTTTCTAAATAATTCTGTTTCTATATATACATCACAAAATGAGATGAAAAAAGTCAGAGAAAAATAAATTTTAAAGTTGATATTTCTTTATCTTGTACTCGAAAAGCAGTTTCTTCAAAATCATGATGATTTTTATATATTTTATATATTGTTTGTTTAAATGCAGATTTTCTCATCAAAAGTTCTATAGCAGCTTTGGTCTTAGCAATTCCTCTCTTTGTCTCACCATGTTAAAGTCTGATGATAAATTTAAATTTAAGCTGCTCATACAGTTACATTATTCCTGTTTATTCCTTTTCCCTCAGTTTCATTGTTAGCAGTTGAGCTTTTGACATTCAGCACCTTTCAGCTATTATTTCTTCCTTTTCAACAATACACTTGTGAAAGAAAACCTCATTATGCCCATTTTACATAAGAGAAATCAAGGTTGAGGAATCCTGACTTACCCAAAACTAGTGTGACTGGATTGCATTTTCAAATTTAATATTGTGCATATGGAAAACTACTCTGCTAACATACAAAGATGATATTTAGAATTTAAACATCAAAAAGCCATTATTACTGAATGCTTTTATGTTTCAAAACTTCTGAAGAATTCACAAGAGACGTTATTTAAAATAAAACGTGATAATATTATTAGATATGAAAAATCTAGACAGATCAAGTTGTTCTTAAAATAATAACAAAATATATTCAGTATAATAGTTACAAATATATTAATCTGTCTGCTGTTTTCAGAGAATGAATCTGGATGTGTTTATGTTGAAGAAAGACATAGTGAGTTAATTCTTTCTCCCAAGCATAGATGTGTCTGGGAAAAAAATCCCACTGAACAGAGCAATCATCACTTTCATACTGAATATTACATTATTTTTAGTTTCTAAAGCTGCAAACTTAGATGCAAATAAGTTCCAGGTAACACAGTAGGCCTATTTCTATGTATTAAGAGACACTTTAAATTTGATACTTTAAAAACACATGTATCGGTGTGATCTAGAAAAATATAAATACAATATGAAGTGAAGAATAGTACCTTAACTTTGTTGTTTTTTCAAGAGCAGTCCAATTGGTATATAAGTACCAAACTTCAAATATGACAGATACATATTTATTTTGATAGGAAGTATGTCACTTATTAATTAATGTTAGTGCTAGTAGGTTTTCTGTACCTTTTCCAGTTAAGGCTTTCCAAGTGGTATGCAACCTGAAAATAGAAGGCAAACCAAGATTTATAGTAAAAATAATATACAAGGGTTTTAAACTTATTCAATGTTAAACCCTGGAAATAAACAGAATGTAAATTAGATATACTGGATATTCTTTTGCTATATATACTCAAGGCAAGATAGGTGTAAAACTAATAAATAATAAATAAATAATAAGTGATGTACATATGCATAGATCAGTGTTTCTCAACCTTGGTGACTTTAAGATGGGTGGACTTTAACTCCCAGAATTCCCCAGCCAGCAAAGCT
>JANHFM010002834.1:59771-77220 GCA_032468115.1 Grayia smithii
TTATTTGTTTTCAGCACACCAAAATACATGGAAATTTGATGAAAATAATCAAACAGCTTTTTCGTCGCAGACCTGTGCTATTTGTATAGGATGGAATAAAGACTTGGGCAGGGAGTAGGACTAGAAGATTTCCAAGGTCCTGTCCATTCCTGTGAGTTTATGGGATTGCCCCAAAGCCAGAGGTGGCTTCACATAATTTAAAAAATGGTTCGCCTAGCGCAGAACCAAACATGTGAGTGCGTTTGCGTGCGGATTCAAACACATGGCAATTTCATGCGTGTGGTTTCCAGCGCATGTTCTTGGGCAGCCACGGTGAGTAGAACAGGCGAGGGGTGGAAATCGGCTGGGTTCCATGGGCAGGGCGAGCGAGCCACAGAGTGAGATATGTAGGACGGGATAATACAGGGGGGGATGGGAGGGCCCAGCCGATGGTTGGAATTACCGGTACGGGCGAACTGGTCTGAACCGGCAGCAGCTCACCTCTGCCCAAAGCTCCTATTACTATTGGTATTACCTCTGCTTTCTTTTGCCACAGTCTATTTGCACGTCTTTGTATTTTATAAATTTCTTCAGTCTTTTCTCTTCTCTTGTGCTGTCTCCAGATACGGCAATGTCCTTTTTTTTTTCCTTTCTAGCTGCATACACACGTGCACCCACAGGGACACACACCCCATTCAGAATCAGACTGATGCCATCCCTTCACCTTGTTGTTGTTAGTTGCAAAGTCAAGTCCAACCCATCGCGACCCCATGGACAATGTTCCTCCAGGCCTTCCTGGTCCTCTACCATCCTCTGGAGTCCATTTAAGCTCACGCCAGCTGCTTCACTGACTCCATCCAGCCACCTCGTTCTCTGTCGTCCCCTTCTTCTTTTGCCCTCAGTCTTTCCCAGCATTAGGCTCTTCTCCAGTGAGTCCTTCCTTCTAAGGAAAGCTCCTTTCCTTCTAAGGAAAGCTTCCTTCTAAATACAGCTCCTTTAAGATTTGATAAACAACTATGCTCAATGCTAGTATCTGATTCTCCAGAGGAAGTGCCTAAGCCTTACATTACAAATTAATAACTGAATCTCACATTTTGGATAACATAATGGCAGCAACAATTAGTCCTTCATTTTAAATTTACTTCAGTGGTCCATCAAGCTAGTCTCTGGAATATTGTATGAAATTGTCAGGCATGAACAACCAGACCTGCACACGAATAGTTCAAGTAGCCACTTTATTGTTTATATCTATTTCACAACAATCTTCCCAGACTGGCAGTTTGCACCTGAATGCCAATTCAAGAAGAGTCAGATTGTGCCCTCTTGTGTCTACTTAATGACTCCAGACTAATTCCCTGCTTGACTCCACTCCCTCCCATCCCTGCCAGTCTCTTTCCAACAGAAATTAAACTGAAATCAGACTCTCCCCTTGACCTTTGAGATATATTTCCAAATGCCTAGTTTAGACAATGGATAGAGATCCACTGCTTATCACTAACATGGTAGCTCTTCAGATGAAACAGTCTATGTAATTAATTAAAGTAGTCCTCCTAATTTTGACTCCTACTATTGTACACACCAGGGAGGCAGTGGCTCAGTGGCTAAGTCACTGAGTTTGTCGATCAAAAGGTTGGCAGTTCAGCAGTTCAAATCCATAGGGCCATATAACAGGGTGAGCTCCTGTTAGTTGTCCCAGCTTCTGCCAACCTAGCAGTTCAAAAGCATGTAAACAATGCAAGCAGAAAAATAGGGACCACTTTTGGTGGGAAGGTAATAGCATTCCGGGCGCCTTTGGCATAGGGACCACTTCTGGTGGGAAGGTAATAGCATTCCGTGTGCCTTTGGCATTTAGTCATGCTGGCCACTGAGATGTCTTCGGACAGTGCTGGCTCTTCGGCTTTGAAACTGAGATGAGCACTGCCCCCTAGAGTTGGGAACGACTAGCACATAAGTGCAAGGGGAACCTTTGCCTTTACCTTTACCTTTATTGTATTCACATGAATATATATGCTACTATTATAAATATTTTGTGGAATTCAGTATAACCTGAGTAGCAAGCTATGTGTTGACTTCAGATTAAAACCCTTTCTATGAAAGAAGCCCCAGAGGCTCACAGAATCTGTTGTACTTGTTCTGCCAGTTATTTGTTCTGCAGGGCCAAACAGATAATTGCTCCAATTTGCTCTCCTGCTCTGCTTCATTGTCAGTCTATTATATTATAACTGACAATTTGCTTTTGGCAAATAAGGAGGCTTATTTTTGAACATGTGAATAAAAGTTGCTTTTTGTTATTGCAGTGGTATTTTTAAGGATTAGAAATACAAAACTTTTTTTAAAAAAATGATCTTATTGTTCTTACATTCCAAATGACTTGTGAACCTAAATCATTCTGAAAAAAAACTCAATCATCTCCCAGATTCATAATTCAGAATGTTGAACATATTCTCCTTTCTCTTGCCCAGATAATTTTCAGTGTTGGGCTTTTCTCTCCAATCACTCATAATAAATAGCAATTCTACTTGCATCATATTATTTTTCTAATCAAGAAGATCTCAGATGGCTGTGTTTTCTATTTATGCAAAATGGAAAACTGATAACTTCAGAACAACTTTATAAGGAAGAACAGAGGGCAGATGAGACCTGTGTCTCTTGCTCCCTATTATCCCTTGTATGTACTGTATGTGAGTGTATACATCTGCTTTTGTGTCAATATCTCTTCATTCTCCCTTACAATAGAAATTTCAGGAGAGCTTAAGTTCTTCCTAATTTGCTACTTAGTCAACATTGGCTGATTTTGGAAAGCTAAGCTGGTCCTGCTTAGCACTTGGAGAGAGAAAAACTTTGAATGCCAGAACTGTTGGGTAGATTGTGAAGTAAATCATCATCATCATCATCATAAAATAAATCAGCAGCAGCAGCAGTGATTAAAAAACAAGAACTTTTTTAATGCTAGTAAGAAAACTGCACAGGTGCACTCAATAGGGATCAAGCATGACTTAAGAGGAACTTCAGTTTTAGGGTAAAAGAGCCAAAGAACATGACATGCTCTAAGAATGCTAATTCATAAGACCTGAATGTGACCTCAGCTTTGCTTTGTTCTCTATCTGAGAATCATTTGACATCTAAAGTTAGTTCTGACTTCTTCTGAAGAAATGAGAAAGAAAAGAAAAGAAAAAGAATATTGTTTATCTCCTGTCAGCTTTGGACTTATCCATCATAGCTTCAATGTCTAACATTGTCTTCATGCTCTTGAGGGAATGCAGGACTCACTAGAAAACAATTCCCTTTTTACCATCTTCAAACAAAAGTGCTTTAAAAAGCAAACAGTGGTAATTAAAATATATCGCACTGAATTAAAAACAGATATACACTCCTTTCCTAATGGAAAGCAAGAAATGAGAAGTCCAAGCAATAAAAATGAGATTTTTAAAAAGAAAAGAGAATAAAATTACCACAGTACACACCTTATTTATAAATATACTATCAGAAATCACACTGAGAGCTAACAGGTATTCTTTTGGTGACAACAAATATTCAGAGAACAAGGTCACCTATCCACTCTCAGTGAATTTCCACACTATTTCTACGTAATTGAAATGAAAAAGTCAAAGTGATTTTGCCTAATTTCTTCACAATAATTTAGTCTTACTGCCTTTGAGACTGAATCTCAATTGACTTTGTGCTAATGAGGAACTTTTTCTCCAATAGGTATTACTTAATATTTTAATTATTAATAAAGTTATTACCTTGATACATGCACCTCTATTGCTTTACTTTGTTTCATCTATAATAAAAATCCACAAGAAGCATATTGTTAGCAGATCATGAATAATGGCATAAGAAAATGAAATGCAATGATTGGAGGATTGGTTTCTACAAAAATCTTTCTCACTTTTTTTATTCCCCTTCCTTGCTTTTCTTATCAAAAGTTCAGCTACAGTAATTCTTCTTGTCTTCCAGCATTTAGTTTTACCTCTTATTATAGAAAATCATTTTTCTTATAACTAAACAGGAATTGATCTCTAATAGAAACTCAAGATTAAATGAATTTGTCTTTGATTGACTTTTGCTAAATGACAACATCAAGGTGTGTAGCACAATACAAACTCTGGCTTATTATGAAGTAGATCCATTTCCATTTATGACAAGTGCTACAGATAGCTCTTGACTTACTATTAGTGACCATTCGAAATTACAGCAGCTCTCAAAAAAGTGACTTATGACCATTTTCACACTTACAACTGTTGCAGCATCTCATAATCATGTGATTAAAATTCAGAGGTTTGGCAATTGACTCATTTGACAGTTTCAATGTCCCTTGATCATGTGATCACATTTGCAATCTTCTGATAAACAAAGTAATGGGGAAGCCAAATACAATTAATGGTCGGGTTACTAATTTAACATTTGCTGTGATTCACTTACTGTAGCAAGAAAGGTCATAAAATGGGGCAAACCTTACTTAGCAAATGTCTCATTTAGCAATGGAAATTTTGGGTTCAATTGTGGTTGTAAGTCAAGGACTACATGTACTTGAGGCTCAACCAATGGCTACTTAGGCTTGACCTGCTAAATGCAGATCGAGAGACATTCAATGAGATTCCTATTCCTTCTTTATTTATTTCATGTTCATATTAGGAAAAAAATCAGAGAGCATTGCTATTAAGAAGCATTCACAGTAAAATATGAAAAAGGAATAAGCCACCCTGAGTTTTTTAAAAAAAATTGCAACTGGAAAATCATCTGCTTTTTGCAGCCTTATTTCATTAAATTTATTGGGTAGGCATTAACCATTTTTTTCCTCTGAAATACATGTAGGTTACATTTCCCAAAGATCTTGAGTTGAAGATTAGTTGAAATGTACCCAAAATCCCAAACAGATCTCTAAATAATTGGAAAGTGATCTTCATAATTCTCTTTTAATTACAAATCCAATTTCTAGTTCACATTGTGAATTATTTTGCAATATTCTACAACCATTTTTCAGCTTTTAAAATCTTTGACTATTTTAATTCAATATTTTAAATAATTAGGATATACTCATCTCCTGATTCCGCTGATGATCTAACTCTGCTATACCTGAAATTGCCATAAACTAAATTTATATGTGAACAAACTCCTCTTTATTACAAATATCAAGGAAAAATAAAAGGGGAAAACTTTTAAATACCACACTGTTTTAGTACAAAAATACACCATTTAAACATCTTGGCAAATTTTCAATAATTTGACAATAATCTTCTGGCAACTTTGTGTGCCACTGAATTAAATTTAATAACATTTAGAGACATTGTAATGTCTAATAAATAATTAATATCATATATATATATATATATCTGTCCTTGTTAAAAAGGAACCAGGTGAAGAATGACATGCTCCTCTAGAATAATTGGAATAAAATTGTCCTGTTTTTCTACACTGTCTGTATTACTTGGGCAGTAGCATCCAATGTGTGAAATTCTTATTATCTCTCTTCCAACACAGCTATGTGAAGACATCAAAACAAACCAGGGTGAACACTCTGGGATTTCTTTTGGCATGGTACAATAGCTTGCTGATTTCAGAGAATTAACCTAGATGCCCAAAATACCATACTGGGCACATGACTTAGTTCTATTTGCCAGTGCGTAGCATGTATTTTGTATTTAATTGCCCTCCAGGCTTCTTCCTACGTCAAACATCCTGCTGGTCTTTCTGGGTTCTTTCTAGTAAGGGTTCCTAGATATTTCTATTTATGCCACACACAATGACTTAGCTTTAATACAGTCAACTGAGCTCCCTTTCTGAAGATCAACTGTTGACCTTTGACTAAGGCTGTGGTTGAGGAGTTACATAATTTAAGTGAGCTTTGTAGCAGATATTTAAAATATGAGACTTGATCAGGATAAGGGACAACTTTGCAAAACTTTAGTCTTGGTATAATTTATTTCTCATGCTCCTTTCATCAGAATGAAAAAGTAGGCAAAGCATGCCGTAGATATCAAATACATGCCCACATCATTGATATTTCTGAATTCTCTGAAATTTATATTTAAAGAAAATGCAAATGGGGTTAAGCTGCTTTTTGCTCATTCTTTTTAATTACTTAATAATTTCAAATGGAATATAGAGCTCATTCAAACTCCCCCAAAATCAAAACTCCCCCAAAACCAATCAGCAAGAGAAACAGGTTCAACACATACATGCAAAACCTGTTGCCAGCTGAATGAGACTATTCAGTGGCATTCCCAATTTATAATATAGATTTTGTCTTGAAAGACAAAATTTCAGTTAACATTTCAATTTCATCTTCCTCCAATGAATTCACTGTAATTCACATTGGACTTCCCTCATGCAGAATAATCCTATGGAAAAAGAATGAACACAGAACTTTTTGGATGAGAGAGGATCTGACTCAAGGTCTCCTTGGTTCATTATTCTAATCTCCCACCAAGCTGGTTTCCATGACAGCAAGGCCAACTACTAACTAGACATTTTGGATCCTATGATTTCTGCATCCAAACAACACTCCTTGAGTCTAGCAATTACCTGTTATCCATTTCTATATTTGTTAGTAAATATAGTATTTTAAAATATCATTTGCCTCCAAATTCTTATCTATATCCTTTCGCCGGGACCTAAAGACTCTATTTTTTTCTATATCATGGCTGAGTTGATATGGGTGTTTATTAATTTTTATGCTGATTTCAATTGTGTTTTTATTGTTTTTTTAAAAAAATTGTTTATTGTATGGTTTTTTGTGGGTTTTGTTGTTGTTGGTTTTTTTTTTTATGTAAGCCGCCCTGAGTCCCTTGGGAGATTGGCGGCATATAAATGCAAATAAATAAATAAATAAATAAATAAATAAATAAATAAATAAATAAATAAATGTTGTGGAATTAATGGCCCTGAATAACTGGTCAAGAAGCCTTCTGTGGAAATGCCATGTGTACTGAGAATCAATCTTCTTCCTTCCCTCTCAGTATGAGGTGGATTTGGTCAGAGTGGTGTGTATGTTGGTATAGAAAAATATGTGTTTAATAATTTTTCTGGCATACATTTTCTAAACAGTATCCTGCGCCTTTTCTGATTTTGTTCTGTTGGGAAAGGATTAATAGCACGGCGATGCTGTAAACAGTATAGTAGAAACTATAAAATTCTTTATTTCTTTATTTATTGCAAATGAAATATCTAATCCTATAAATATGTGTGCTGTATTGCTTCAGACTACAAGTGGGTAATATCTTAAAAAACATGATTCTAGAAAACTAGCATGTAGGGAATAAAATTAAACTTTTATTTTTGTATAGATGTATATATTTATTTTGTTCCTAGTTATCATTCACACTAGTCTATTCATAGATTTAACACTGCATTAAGTTTTATGTCAATATTTCAGATCAATCAATTTTGATTGAGATGAGATGAACACACCTGAGTTTTATATATCAAGCCTTTTGAAATTTAATATTCTTTTTTGGAGAGAGAGAGTTAAGGTTTTAAAATTCCAAATTTTCAAAATGTAAGAGTATTGAATTTCAGCAAACAGATAGTGAATACTCTTTCAATTATAATCCACTATAAATGAGTTTCTGAAAGCCTCTCTAATAATTCATCTGCAATATGACAATTTAAAAAAATCAAATTTGAAACAAACACAGACTGCCTTAACTTTTCAAATCTCTTTAACTACAGTAGGTTGGGGTAGTAAAGCATCTACTATTTATAGTATTTCTAGCATCAAACAAAAAGAAAACTGCAAAGTATCTGTTTTAGGCTCTCTTTCTACACATGGAATTGTGCCATATCAACATTTAACTTTTAAAGTTCATTACTAAATTTGACAGTCTATATGTTATCTGCATGTTGTCTTAATATAGGATTCACTAATTACATATTCTCATTTTTTATTGATTCTAATTGTGTTTTACCAATGTTTTAAGAGTTTAATATGGAGATGTTTTGATTAGAATTTAGACAGACAATGCTGCATAGTACTCTGAAAATAATCTCATAATGGCGTATTGGAGGCTTATTGACTGTCTATTTCTATCTCATTGCTTAAAAAAGTAATAGTCATTATTTTGTTACTTATTTTTCTATATTCTTTCAAACTTGTATTAATGTTCTATTTTTTTGGGAAAATTGTAATAGCTGCTTTGTAAGAATAAATAAATAAAAGAAAAAATGAAACATGGAGTTTAACTGAAATTCCAATTTGTCTAATATTTTATTTTAGCTTTTGTGAAAAGATAAAACAGGTCACAACTATTTTGATAATGTCAGCATCGGACTAAAGACTTGTCAAAGAACTATAATGATAACCAATACTCTGCAAATCTACCTTGCTAGTTTATGTCAATGACATATACCTTACCAGTCTTTTTTGAAATACTGTTGTCCATACTCAGAATTTAAGGATAGTTGTGTCCATAAATTTTTAGAATTGTAAGACTACTAGTAAGTCTAGCTAGTCCAATCAGGTGCTTTTAGCTAGCTGAAATACTTCAAGGTCTCCGACATTTATACTCATCAGATCCCTTTCTAAATTAGACATTTCAGGGATAGAATTTAAAATATTTTGCACTGTATTGATTATGGTTTCTTTGTCTATTTAAAAATATCAGTCACAGTTTATCCTCAATAGAGCATAAAATAAAGACTTGCTAACATATAGTCCTGTTTTTCACTAAGAAAGACAAGGATCAATGTTCAAGAAATGAAGAAGTTTTCTGTAAGCCTAATACATTGTAAACTTTGGTGGTCAATATAAACCTGAAACAAAAAAATCCTTCCTTAGGAGAGATGAATAGATATTCTTTAGTTACTATCTATAATTTCTATGGTTGGTTTTTCTAAGTCTATCATTTGTTAGGCTAAATGCTATATAAAAATATTAGCATAGAAGACCAAACCACCTTCAGTGAATAAAAAGAGTTTATAGTTGCTTTTCTTTTCTTTTTTTTTGAACAGTTACATATTTTTGTTTTGGTAGCTTTTTAGAAGTTGAAAGAAAAATCTAGACTGGCTTCTTCATAACTAAAATTCAGAAAAAAATGTTTTCTTTGAAGATATAATAGATGAGGGCTTTTAAAAAAATGCTTCAGTAGTACAGTAAAAAAAAAAGTTGTTATATTTTATACTGCATCATTCATTGAGCAATTAAGTTACTGATAAGCTTTTTACATTATTTACCATGATGGAAAGATATGTTTACTCAACCTGAGTGCAAATCAACATGAGGAGGCAGAGGTTCAGGGTAAATTTGACTAATGATGTTGTGTTTTCATCCTTGGAAGGAAGGGGGTGGGAAAATGCTTCCTGCTTTTGATGCTATTTTGTCTCTACTGGAAGAGATCCGAAATGATCCAAGCTGTCATGTGAGAACTCAGTGAAGCTGAGATCCCCTTTGATTGCATCTGAATGTCTCTCTCAGTTAGCTATTGCTTCCTAAACAGAAATACAGCCTCACTTCAGGATATTTAGTTTTCATAGATGAACATTCTCACATTTAAATGGTTAAGGAAAATATAGTGGAAAAGGCGTCCCTTGATAAACATGATAATGAGGCTTCACTGGAAATAAAATCCATTTCAGATTGACATTTGAACTGCAAAATTGATAGTTTTGCCAATAATAATCAGATTTTTATTCAAAGCTGTTAATTAAGTACAATTTTCTTGCATGGTATACATATTTTTTTAAAAAAACTGTCTTGTAGACATTGGAACTGCAAAAGTCCAGCATTCTTAAGTTATACAACAACAGTTTCCTTGGACCTTGCTTTTTAAAATAATATTTTATATTATTTTCTTCAGCAGAAAATTATTCAGTGCACTAAGGCAGCTTTCTTTGCAGAGATGTTTTATATTGTAGATAAATGAGTTGAGTTAACCTTCATACTATAACAGTGTAAATCTCCAAATATGTATCAGAAAGAACAGGTAGTCCTCCACTTACAACCACCACTGACCTCAAATTTCTGTTGCTAAGTGAGACATTCTTAAGTGAGCGTTGCCCCATTTTATGACCTTTCTTGCCACAGTTGTTAAATGAGTATGGTTGTTAAGTGAATCTGGTTTACCCATTGATTTTGCTTGCCAGAAGGTCTCAGAAGGTGATCACATGATCCCAGGACACTGCCTTTGCTCAACTTTAGGTTGTGCACAGCTTCAGCCTTTGCTGCAGTGAGAACCTTTTCTTTCAATAACTTATGGACTATTGCAGTGCGCTCTAGGTGGGGCTACCCTTGAAGAGTATTCAGAAGCTATAGCTGGTGCAGAATGTGGCACTGTGAGCAGTTTTAAGCATCTCTCAGGTCTCTCATGTAACCACCTCTGCTACCCCAAGCTATACTAGGTGCCATTTTGCTTCCAATTCAAGATCTTTGTTATCAGGTTTAAAACACTTCATGGCATGGGATCAGGATATCTGAGGAACCACCTCACCCCAATGACACTGACCAGTTCCTCTTGGTCTGGCAGGTAGGGTATGTTTCAGATCCTCTCAGTTAAAAAGTTTGATTGGTGGAAGCCTTTTCTGTTGCTGCCCCTACCCTTTGTAACAACTTACCCTCATTTGGCCTTCTACAAGAGTGTTAAGATCTGACTGCCAATTGGAATGGGAATCAGAGAGTGATATAGGACCCAAGAGGGGTGGTAATGTGAAGATAACTCCCCCTGCCTTTTTAATTTGTAATATTTTGGTTCTTAATTCTGTTTTTAATCTTTGTTTTTTTTAATTTATGCTTTTATATCACTTTTTATGTTTTTATCGTACACTGGCCAGAGTTACTGGGATTGGTGGTATAGAAATATATAGAAATTTATAAGTAAATAAATAAACAGAATAAGCTTTATGGGAAAATTTTATTTTTATGGTCCCAGATAATGTATTTTTATGTACTTTTAAGTGCTCCGGAAGAGACAGATATATACAATGTGATATGAATGAACAGTATAACATATAACAATGTCAGTTTGTCCATAGATACTCTTGAAGTATTATACTCTTTCATGTTATCATTAATATCTTAATGACATTATTTCTTAATCCACTCTTACCAGAGTGGCAATTGAAAATTCAATTGATAGTATAGAATAAAAATATATCAGAGATCACTTACAATCAATTTTTGTTAAGTATGAGCTAAGGGTCTGTTTGTGTCTGGATTTTGTGTTTTTTTAGGCTTAAGATGGTGAAATTCCAATGGGACAGGTGTAACATGCTCCTTTGGGGGAAACATATTCCCTGAAGCCCACAAGGTATTGCAACCTACAACGCATAGTAAATTGTACCCATAGACTTGCACTGTATCTATTTGAAGGGATGATTCTCTTGTTACCCTTCATAGCAAGCTTCATGTACTTCAGTAAAATATATTTGCACAGTTAGATGTGAAGAGTGTTTGTTGTGCTTTGTGTGTGTGCCAGCATTGTCAGGTTGACTCCTTCCAAATTGTTGCTTTTGAAGACCAGAGATGGTATTGTTCCACTGCCTCTTGGATGCAGCTATTTGCATTTCAATGGATGCAAATAACATAAGAGTTCCTTGAGCTTCCTTTGGGCTATTCGCTTCACTTTGACACCTGAAAACAAATTGTGGGTGCTTTTGCAAAATAATAATAATAATAAGATTGCACAGACTGACTACAAACAGCAACATGACAAAGTAGCAACAATGATACTTGGCATATCTGCAAGAAATGCCATTTGCCTGCAAGCAAGAACTGGTATAACCACAAAATAGACAAAGCAATAGAAAGTACTTTGGGCCCTTAGAATTCAAATACCCAAGTACCTGCCATATAACATCTCTGACTTAACAATTGCAGATAAGAAAGACAACTGAACAGTGGATGTTGCAGTTCCTGGAGGCAACAGAAGAGAAGAGAAAGAACTGGAGAAAATAACAAAATACAATAACCTGAAAATAGAAGTATTATGGAATGACTGTGGCAAAGAACGTAAAGATAGTACCAATTGTAATAAATGCCTTGGGTGTAATCTAAAAACCTCTGGAGCACCACTTGAACACCATTGACAAAATCACCATCAGTCAGATGCAAAAAGCAGCTATACTTGGAAAAGCTTACATCCTGCAATGATACCTTTAACCCTATCAAATAACATCTGCCTAGTCCCAAGTCTTTGAGAAGGACTAGATAGGTGGATAAAATGACATAACATTTGGATGATGTGCAATTAAACATAATAAAATATAATTGCTGCTTAACACTGAGCACTGTATATAAAGCCGAGACATTGCAATGGAGTCTGAAATGGACTCCATCCTCACTATTAACAAGAGAAAAATTGTGAAAACTGAAAGAAATAAAATGACCTATGGAAACAACATCAGGAATGTGGATGAAGACAATCACTACAAATACCTAGGCATCATTCAAGCTGACAACATCAAGCATAATGAAGTCAAGAAGAAGGTTATAAGTGAATGTACCATGAGAGTGAATAAAATCTAAAAGTTCAAAAATCAGTGGAGGAAATGCCATCAAGGCAATTAACACTTGAACAGTTCCAGTCATTAGATAAACTGCTGGGAATAGTGGACTGGACTCAAGCAGAACTAAAAACCCTGGATAGGAAGACCAGAAAAATAATGGCAATGATTTATGCCCTGCATCCATGAAGCAAAGATGACAAATTCTACTTATCGAAGATGGGCAGACATGGAATGTTGCAAGAACACCAGACAGTTGAAGAAGAAAAAAAGGGCATTTGAAGAATATGGGAAGATGCACTGAAGCTGCTATATCCTGAATACCAGTAGATCAAGCTAATCTACTGTACAAGAAAGGCAAAATGAAGAATAGAAAAGAGACATGGCAAGGCAAAGTATTACATAGGCAGGTTCATAAGAAAATTACAGGCATAGCAGATAATAAGACCTGGCAATGGTTAAGAGCAGGAAAGAAAGTCACAGAGGAGTTAATTCTGGCTTTACAAGATCAAATCTTGAGTGCATACAAAGCCAGAATTGAGAAGACAGTAACAGAAAGCAAGTTCTACCTCTAAAGAAGTAAACCACCTAGTTAACTTCTATAAGGCAATCTCACAAATTGCTGGTGGGATTACAAAGAGACAAGAAAGAACTGGAGAAAATTAGAAAATACCAAGATCTGCAAATAGAAGTAGAATGACTGTGGCATAAGAAAGCAAAGAAACAATACCAATAATAAATAGGCACTTTGGGTTCAAACACAAAACTTCTGGAGCATTATCTTGAACACCATCGGTATTGAAAAAATCACCATGGAATATATTACATCTTGCAACAAACATTTGGTTGCTCACCCAAATAGTTGCTTTGATTCATTAGAAGACTTGTCTCCTTCCTAGTTCTTATCTTTATTATTCTTATGTGGATGAACTCCGAAAGCCTTTGCCATCCTCATTTTTATTTTTTAAGGAAATGGAGGAGGGATAAATGGTTTGAGGTTAGATGAGGATATGAACCAGATGGGTGGTTCTGTATATGTGTAATCCTTGATTTACAACAATTCATTTAGTGGCTGTACAAAGTTATAATAGTACTGAAAAAAGTGACTTGCCACCAGTCCTCAAACTTATAACTGTTGCAGCATTTCTATAGTCACATGAACAAAATTTGGGCACTTGGCAACTAGCATGTATTTATGATGGTGGCTGTGCCCTGGGTCATGTGATTGTTATGACATTCAGTTAACAATTGTGGTGATTTACTTAAAAACCTCAGCAAAAAGATCCTAAAATTGAGAAGGCCTTGCTTAGCCACAAAAGTTCCAGTCCCAATTGTGGGGATAAATCAAGGATTATCTGTATTTTTCCTACCATCTACTGGTTGCCTGGATTTTTGCAACCTAGAACTGGAAGACCTGTTTTCATTTATCTTGAATGAAGTACACACAAGTCTAGGTTTCATATGTGAAGAACAGCTTCCATATATGCATGCAGCCTAAAACTATAACTGTAGAAAAGAAGATGATAAATTGTAATCCTTTGTCCTCTATCTGTCCTTATATTTGCAGCCTGAAGCCTAAGAAGGTTTTTTTTTTTTTGGTAAGCAGAAATAAACAGATACAGAAATCCTCATCACACTTAGTGGTAACAATGCTTAACAAGTCATATAGCTAAAGCAACAGGGGAAATAGACTGAAAACAGTAAAGTATTCTCTCTCAACCCAGCTCTCCTTGCTGGCCTGTTGTGGGGGAAATAGGAGGAGGAAGGAGTATCATATTTGCTGCCATGAATTATTTATAAAAATAATAAAGGTTGGATACAGTACATGCATGCATACATACATACATACATACATACATGCATATGAATGAATAATTTTTGGAATAAATATCAATGATCATATATAATCCAAGATTTAGTTTACATACTTGTGGAAAGTATATAAGCTAAACTTTAAATCTTGTTAAACATTTAGATTCCCTGTGCTAATGTGCTTTATGAGATGCAAAAATAGAAACATAGAAAAAACTAAGGGTGCCTGTGGTGGAATTAGTAATAATTATTATCTGTCCGGATGAAGATTAAATTTGATTTCTACTTAAGCAATATTAAAACATTAAGAATGTAGAAAATATAGTTTCAGTTTAACTGGAATTGGATAATTTATTCTTAAATTGCACTATTATATGTATGATTCGTTCTTAAAAAGAGCTGTGCCTTCTGGGAAACTTAGGGCTGATTCCAACTATCTGTCTTAAATGTAGCCAAGAAATGTTTGCGTGAAGCTAGATGCCGGAAGCCAGAAGGCCTTTCATAGGCACACTTGTGTGATGAGTCGTCTCCTCATTGTCACAAAGCTGCATCATTCTTGGCGATGTCCTGAGTTTTTTTGGCATGTAGAAGTAAGAGGAAATAATTGGCCAATCCTGAATTTTAGCCAAGAGTTTGAACTCCTACCTAACTTTTGTCTTCTTTCTTCACATTTAGCATTTCAATCTGGCAATATTTCGATATTTTTGACACCAGATTAAAATGTATTTCCGTTTATTTTAACATCCCAAAATTATTTTGGAAAGTTGTAGGGAAATACCTGTGTGAGACACAAAGATCATTTTCATTCATAGCACGTCTGGTCACTAAATTACAAGAGGGTATTAGTGTTTGGAAATGGCTAGTGTCCATGGTTCCATTTATCATCTGGTGATCCTCTATGACACCACTGACAAGTTACATAACCTCTGAGATTTATGCAATAGACTCTTAAGCATGTTAGGCAGAAGAACTTTTGCTGTATTCAAAGTATCTCCACCGTGATAAGTGTATCTAAGATCATAGCTTAATCTGATAGATGAACTGGACTTTGATTATTTTGATATTAAATAATATTTTACTTACTGTTTTATTTTTAGGCTATTTCAATAACTTAAATATGTTTTATTTTTAGGTGTTTCAAGAGTGGTATTTTTGCACATCAGCATTTGAAGAATTCCACAATGAAAATAAAAAATTAAAAAAGATCAGGTCAAGAAACATTTTTAATCCCTTGTACAGTAGACAAAAATCATGTGTTAGAAGCAAGCAGAGATAGAGATGAAACAATTGTAGCTACTCATAGCAAATGTGACAGAAAAGAAATCAGGCTTGCTACAGTATGTGAATGTACATGCACACAATTTGTCCGGTTGCACAATGAAACAATATGATACACTCACTGCCTTTAAGCATGAAAGCTAAAGCTGTATTAATTCCCAGCTGTGCATAATGCCGATTAGATACTCATTAAATTAACATTGATAGCCTGTCTTATGGGAACTTCATTGCTAGATTAGTGCTATTACACTAAATTAAAAGGATAGGGAGCATCCTTATATTTTGAGAAAAATAGCTATGATTTTACACAGCAGTGTTTGCTGGTCCCAAAGTTGTGGTCTTCAGGCAACATGAGAGGGAACTGAATACAATGAATTATCACATGTAAATCCTTCTTTCAAACCCTGTGTGAATATGACAAATGTCAATAAAAGTGTACAGAAAAGGGGGCAGTTCAGTCATTCTTCTGTAAAGAAGCTTAAGAGAACATAGTTGCTCAATACATCGCCATGGGAATTCAAGCAATGCCAGCAACACGATATGTATCAATATATGCAATTTAACATTCTTAATTAAGATGGGCACAAGTGGTGCATAACAAGGTTGCAAAATAAACCTTGAAAGTGAGAACCTTGACAGCTGTCAGTTATTGGCTTTGTAATACACTATGTTGTTCACAAAATCTAATTAGTTGAACTTGGCTCAGTGGAACTGAATCATAAGACCCATGTGCACTGTTGCTGCTTACCAAAATAATAAATTATAATTCTAAATTGCAAAACACTGCAACTATGTAACTGTATTAGAATGCAGGATTATTTCTGCTTCTGTTCCCCTTACATATGCTTGATTTATGAATAATCATAACTCAGCACACAGTGAAAGATAGGATTATGATGATATAAACACTGATTTTAATGGCAATTATGCTTCTATGTGTGTGAGTGAATATAGAGAAGTGAACTTTATTTGCGAACCATTGTTTTAACTTTATCATATTTCACACAATATTTTTGGGAATAAGGAAAAAGACTCAGAATAAAAAAAGCCCCATTGCTTTCTCATTTGGAGCATAGTACCATATAGCTATTGCAGCTGGATCATGACTTTCTAAAGTGAAAAACAAAATGATGTCTCCATTTCACTCCCTAGAACTGTCAGTTCAAATAACAATTGAATCCTATTTCAATTTTGGTGGTGGAAGAAGTATAGGATGCCCAGTGCAATTGAATGGCATTTACAGTTGAAGGAAGAACCAGTGAATTCAAGAGGAACAGATAAGAGGCTGCCATACCTGCTCTACTCATCCTATTTTGTGTTGTAAACCCAGCCCTGTACTGCTATATATCCTTATTCAAATTTTAAAAACAAATTATATCCAGGGAGCTCACCTTTGTATCTGTTGAGTTGAAGGGGAAAATATGGCTCAGATAATGAGCATAGTAGAGGTTCCATATTAAATATCTCGATATAAGATAATTTGTGACTTCCCATATAGCCTTCTGTCTCTGCATTAAATCTGCATTTATTCTGAATTCATACAGTACTATTTGCACTTCTGGGTTATTTGCATTGAGACAGGAAGAAAAACATGAACACGATAGCAAATCATCTTATTTTCTTTGTGATTGTTACCCTTTGTCTTGTTTTCAAAGGAAATGGCAGATAGGTTTAATACCTCCTCCAGGATTGTAGTGGCTAGAATGTATTGTATGAAATACAATCCATTGCAAAGCAAATCAACTAGATGCAGAAGTCTCAATAACAGGCAGAAGTTGTTCAACAGAAAATTGGTTATTTGATAGACCATCCTTTTTGGCAAAAATTTCCTAACTTTAGAATAGAATTAGAATAGAATAGAATAGAATAGAATAGAATAGAATAGAATAGAATCTTTATTGGCCAAGTGTGATTGGACACACAAGGAATTTGTCTTGGTGCA
>JANHFM010002834.1:83849-98608 GCA_032468115.1 Grayia smithii
TTTTAAATTTAAATTATTTAATTTTAATAATTTTTCTTTGTTTTTATGTTTTCTTTGTCTACGGACTATTCTGTGAGCCGCCCCGGCCAACTCACCATGGCCAACTCACCACAATCAACTCACTGCAGGACAACTGACCATGGCCAATTCACTGTGGGACAACTTGCTGTAGGACAATTTAATAATTTTAATTTTTGCCATTCACTTTTCAATCTGTCTGTCCTTTTGCACTCTTTCTTTAATGATTCTATTCCACTATTTCTTTGATATTAGTGTAACTTGTCCTGCAGCAAGTTGTCCTGCAGTGAGTTGGTTATGGCAAGTTGGCCGTGCCAAATTGGCTATGGTGAGCTGGCCATGGTTTTCCCAGGCCAAGGACAGCAATGCAAGCAATGAGGCCTCCTGTAATCAAGCAGGAGGATAGCTCATTTTAGGAACATGTAGGATATTATGAACCTTTTATTCCCCACTTGTCCCAATCACAAGCTCTCAAACTAAAAAAATAAAAAAATAAATAATAAATAAATAAATAAATAAATAAATGTCAGTGAGACAAAAGCATGGTTTTGAGGAGCAATTGTATGCACTTTTTAGTGCTAGAGGAACACAATTTTAATTTATAATTTATGTATATGTAGAAATCAGAGATGTCAGAGGCAGTCATCTTGCAGCCATATGAGTAATATCTCTCAAAATAAGCTTATTCTCTAAAGTGGGCAGCAGAAAGCTTTAAAATATATTTGAGGAGATGAGACCATCACAGACCATCCACCTTCAGTGTGATAGGAAAAAAATAAAATTACCTACCATATCAGTATCTCACCCTGAAACCTTTTAATGTGATCATTATCTATACATTGCTTATTATTATTATTGTTGGTTACACAATCAGCCAGATCTTTAGGCTAGAATTGTTATTTTTATCCAATTATTGAGTCCTTCTCAAGAATCTGGGATAGGCAGATGAAACTTTGATGGTGTTAAAGGAATCATCGAAGGATGTAAACTGTTCCAATAAAGCTACCTTTTGCAATTGATTGATGATGATTTTGTCAGTTGCCAAGTGATTATTATTGATATTTTAAATTAATTGGCCACCCAACTCCAGTGGTAAATCTTACTACCATAAACATTTGGGGCTGCTATTAAAAATGTCTAGAAGTTCCAATTGATGCAAAATACTGCTGATAGATTGTTCACTGTGGAAGATACAGGAATGATACAATAACACTGAAAGATTAGGCTGCCCTAAACAGTTACTTAAGCATCTCCTTTTTCCTCAAGTGTTTGTTCAGGCATTCAGATTTGCAGGAGAAGTACTCTGGAAGATACCCTTGCTGTCATAGCCTCAGATGTCTAGGATTCAGTAGATGATCTTCTTTTGTGCTACCTTCTCTTGAGAGTTACAGCAGTACTTTTAACACTTGCTTTTCCTATAGAACATTAACTAAGATGCAACTTTTTCACAAGGAGCTTAATTGCTAAGTAATGTTGGTGTTGATTTTTAATTGATGTATTTGAGTTTGATTTTTGAGTACTCTGCATTTTATTGATTGCATCAGTTGTCTTGAGTGTTTCAGTTGCGTAGAAAGATGGGATATAAATCAAGTAAATGACTCTTGTAAGGACAGATCAGCATACGAATAAAATAAAGGCATTCTGAGATATGCCATGCGCTGTTGGAAAGTAAAACATTGGAGAATGGGAGATATGGATAAGAACTGTGGAAAGCTTAAGGACAAAGTAATGGTTTATAAAGAGAGAAGTACATAGTGTACACTCATTTGCCTATGTGTATGCTCCACAGTGGAATTTATCTAAAATCTGGTATTGAAGAAGAAATCCTGGCTCAGAATAACTCATGCATGACCATGCTTTTTTCCAACTGCAAAGATACCAATAACCTCAAATATGGATGTCCCTATTAAAAGTTGGACCCATACACTCATACAGGCATAAGGAAATCTGTGGAAGATAATTTCTCCTACAGTAGGTAAGCATAAGCATCGTGTAGCCTGTAATGTATAGCCATCTGAACTAACATGTCCCCAATGCATTTGTCTAATTTGCTATGAAGGCATCTAATTTGGCAGCTGCCAATATATCTGGAGTTCCAAGGTTGTACACCAGAGGGGGAGTAAAAAAAAGTCAATATAATGGTCATAACCACATGACCAAACTCTGACCCCTGTGATGATGCCTCCCCCCCCCACTGCAAACATCCTTGGAGTCTGTATGTTTATTTCTATTAATTATTGGAATTTTTTCAGCATTTTAAGATGGAGTTTTGAATATCTTAATCCTAAACAAAATAGTCCCAAACTTTTCATTTATTAGAAGCAACCAAGTTTAAAAATTGATATGCCTGGCAAGCATCCAGGTTATTCATGCATGACATATTGATAAAGGAAGAGATTCAGACTATTAGCTTCATATGATGGAATGTGAGAATTTTCTTAGATGCAAGTATTTGGCAGTACTGCAGATAAAATGAAAAATATCTGGCAGGTAGAAAATACAGACTAGCTTTCCCATTTATCTTTTGCTTTTTAAAACTAGTAATGAATCAGATCACAAATGCTATAAACTTATGGCCAGGCAATTTTTGTTTAAGCCTCAATGTACGAAAGGGGGGGAAAAATCCCTTGCACCAGCATTCAGGATGCTATAATAATAATACAAGAATAATAATCCAATACAAGAATCAAGGCAATTCATTCTCAGATATATTTTGTAATTCACCATCCTGTTTTCCATCTTTGGTTTGTTTTGACTGTTAGAAGATAACTGAGAGAATAACATTCTCATAACAATAACAGCTTAATTCTATCCTTGAGCATTCCTGATAAAATGAAAGCAAATTGAGTGTTGTGGGAATTGTGATTTTATGGGCGTGTGGGCTGGAGAGGGAGATTTTGTGGAGGAAAGGGGAAAAGCCACATTGCTTGCCAACTTTCAACTTTATACCTTGGCAGGCAATATGACTGCAACTATCAGAGGAAGAACATGTATGAAAACTCAAGAAATAATTTCCCAAGCAAACTATATGTTTGAATTGAGCCACGGAGCAGGAAATGTATTCAGTACTCTTGGATTCCTCTGCTGAGAAAAGTGCCTGCAATCCCAAGAGGTACAAGCACAATCTTTCCTGTGTTAATGCTAATTCATTGTGCTGCGGAATTGATCAGACATTCCACTGTTCATGTGTTTAAATGGGTAGAGAAACACACAGGATTAAGCAGAGGGTGCCAGAAAGGGAATGTGTGGTGGATCTAAATGCACAACTAAACTTTCTTTACAACTGTAGTATGCAGTTCAATAATTGTGCATTATACAGTTTATAAACTATAATATAGAAACCGGTGTTTTTCAACCCTGGCAACTTTGAGAACTGTGGACTTCAACTCTTAGAATTCTGGGAGTTGAAGTCCACATATCTTAAAGTTGCCAAGATTAAGAAACACTGATATATAAGTGTGCTAATATAATTTATAAATTTAAGAGGTCCAACTGATTATTGTGAACAAGGCTAATGAAGGATGTAACATAACCAATCAGAGTAGAGTTGACAAAAAGTTATGCCTTTTAATAACTGGGATTTTTTTTCTTTAGTTCTAGAATATCAAGCTCTTTCCTGTGGTTGAAGGAGAAAGACTCTGTTGCTCTTTTACATGTATTTATTTGTTAAATTTATATGCCACCATCTCACTGTTGAGTGACTCTGGCTTCCTGATTTAAAACTGTTCTCTTTTTAACATTATCTGTTCATACATGCAGTTATTATGGAAATAGCTGTCAAGACATCACCCTAAAGACTAGAGTCCATTGTTGGAACTTTGGATTACTGACAATGGTAAGGTAAGGTAAAGCCTTCCTTATATCACAATAATTATTTTGTGGCTGGGAGAACATTTCATTCTAAGGATAAATGGATCAATTCTAATTTTAAAAGATAAAAAAATTATCTATGTTTTCCCAATGGTGTCCTGATTTAATAATAGGGCTAGATTTGTCAGGCTAACTAACTAACATGAAAAAGATGATGCCTGTCTATGTACCTAGGCACTGGTATTAATTTTATTATTTATTTAGTCTTTTAAAATCCCAATATTATTTTTATAAATGACTCAAAATGGTGAACATACCTAATATTCCTTCCTCCTCCTATTTTCCCCACAAAGTTAATCCTACAAGATGACGTGAACCTGGCTCAAAGTCACCCAGCTGGCTTTCATGTCTAAAGCAGGATTAGAACTCACAGTTTCCTAGTTTCTAGCTTGGAGCATTAACCAGTACATCAAACTGTCTCTCTTGTATATATCCTGACATAACCTCCCTAACACAGGCACAGTGTGAGGCAGGGGCATTTGCAGAAATATAAGAAATGACAAGGTGAGGGCTACAACTGCGTGAATGTAATCCTGCCCCAGTTTTATTGTATGACACATTTGAAAAAAAGGCAGGGCTTTGAACACATTGTAACAGCCATCTTCTAGACTTCTTTGAACTCTGGTACTACTGATAAGTGTATCCCACATGCATTTTCTCACTGGAAGTCCAGTCACTTTATACTTTAGACAAAGTTGGTCTTGAGGAATGCAAAGGGTTAAGGAGCACCTTTAATTCCACCCTTTTAACAATGGTGGTAAACAGCCACTTCTATTGCCCTGTTGGTTTACAGATAATCTGAGAATGGAGCATGTGAGCCTGAATATTTATTATTATGTAGCTTGTGTCCATCTATTATCCACCTAAGAGCACATATGTAATAAAAAGAAATGTCGAGAGGTTGAAAAGCAATTTCTTTTTAAGGTGTAAAGCCCTCATATTTCATATATAGTATAAGAATTAAACACTAAGCTCTTATTGCCAGTTGGAACTCTAAAAAGAAGCGTGAAAAATAGAGTTACTGTTTGGTTTCTATTCATATCTTCAGCAAGCTGTTATATGTTAAACTGCACTGAAACGGCCAAGACTTTTTCAAAGCCATCCTTCAAATTGGCATGACTTTAAAAAACGAATGCTTGTCCAGCTTTATTTGTGTGGGTGGTGACTATTCCATTGGGGGTTATTTTTCTCTTTTTAAAATAGAGTATTCACACAGCACTTCCCAATTTTTGAGTTGACAAATGCCCCTGTATCAGTTTTACTCCAACCCCTTGGGTATTTTTGTTATTGTTATTTAAATTTTTCCCCAGGAAGTAAGGTACAATTTTATTTGTGTCTGCTATAATCTGAATTAAAAAAAACATTAAAGCAGAAAGATGCTGCATTTCTTTGAGAAAGTCAACAGATAAAATACCAATATTCTGGGTACTGGGATATGAAGAGACCAGATGAGTAAGGGGAGTTTAAAAGAAGCATTCAGAAACAAAAATAAATAAAATAAAATAAAAACGCTAAATTACTGCTTTGCACAATGGTTGGTATATGACTGTAAGAACATTTGGGAACAATTGTGACTTTGGTTTAATGCCCCCTAGGAGCCTATACTGAAGCATATTCTGTTTTATAACAGTAAAGCTTTCTATCAGTTAAAGAGCATACTGGAAATAAGAGCATGTTTCAAAAAAATCCTAGAAATACTTCAATGAAGGATGTTGCCATAAGGTCTTGAACTGGTCCATGATCAGCATAATATGCTGAAATTCCTAAATATAGAATAAACATGCTATTTTTGTAGGCATGGCAAGAAGGTAGTGAAGATGAAAAATAAGCAGTGAGTGTACATGCATCTTAGGTGTTTTAAATCTTAAAAACACAAAACAAAAGAATTGTGCTGTCGGTAAGATTTTTAATGTACTAAGAATGACAACACTTATAGCATTTTACTAATACTATCTCTTAGAGTCTAGACAGATAGCATGTATTGGAATGTTGGTTCTCTAGGATTTGTAATATGGCTGAGTATTAATAATGATTTCCTAAGGATGGGAAGCTACTTGTTATAGAATGTGCAACTGGAGAAGGGGTGGGAGGGAATCTCGGCAAGAGCATCAAAGATTCCTAGGGAGGAGGCAATATATGTTAGAAAGAGACCCAAAATAAGAAATTACACAGTTCTGAACTTGGATGGGGGAAGGAGGAAGTGGTTTAGGGTAGCCACACCTGAGAATCTCTCAGGATATATCTAGTAGGTTGAGTCTGGTAAGATTTTGTCCATTAGGTGTAAGCAAATAAAGGATTGGACTCGATTGGAATTTCACCTTATCATCTTTGGACTTGGCCAGACATATCAATCAGCAGAAATTCACATATAATTGGACCAGTGGTTGTAAAGATTTAATCTTGTGCAAAATTGTAGAAACGTCTAGCCCCGAGCTCTGGCATAAGACAAGTGATGTTCAATTTTTCAGGCCAGACTAGGAATGGAATTTGAATTTGAATAAAATGGGGTATTTCATTAGTGCTGGCGCCAAGAAAGTGGTGCAAGATGAACTACTGTTTACATTACAACAGCTAAAGCCAATTTATGAGACCAAGCTGCCAAACTGTTTTGCTGCCAATGTACGAATCACTTGCTGTGTGTTTCTTGGGACACTTTGTATGATTGACCTATGAGCAGCAGTTTTAAGCAATGGTAGAAAACCTTCAGTTTCTTAAACATTTAGATCTGATCACACAATTTGCGATCCACTAAATTAGCTTTGATCTATCATTCAGGCACTGTTGCTTACCATATGGTTGACCACCCATTTGCTTTTGCTGGTACAAAAAGCGGGCCACTCAGAGCTGCTTGCAATTGGAATGACTTACAAGTAAAATAAAAATAAAATTTGGAATCTTTTCTGCTCCATACTTGTCAAATGCATGTCTTTTGTGTTTTTCCATGTCTTTATTCAGTAGTTTAGTTTGATTTTTTTTTACTACACTTAACCTCTGTGTCTTTCTCTTCCAGCTCTCATTTTAAATATGAACAAGCATTATAGACCTGACCTGGACCTTCCTGCTCGTTCTGCTGATGGGGCCTCCAGAACTCTTCTTTGAAATCCTATCCTAATGGTACTCATAATAAGAAAAGATTATTCATTTCATTATCACAGCAGATCTATCCAATGAATGTCTCAGCTCAGCATGGATTTGAACTATTTCTTACAAGATAAAAACCAACATCTAGTACATCGCCATGGGATACTTTATATAATGGTATACAGTCACTCATATTCAAAAATAATGATGAGTTGGTATGAAACATACATTTGAGTGTGCTTTGGCATTTTTCTGTATTTAGGTTTAACACAGCCATACAGTGTACAGGCTGTGAAATATTTCTTATTATTAAAAATGGTGCTTTTAGCTGGATCTGAAACTGATCACTGTGGAATTGTTTTAAGATTAACCTTGTCAAATATGCTTAAATGGGTTAGGGAAATACATAGAAATAATTTAGTTATAGGCAAAATTAACTAATGCTCTTTTTCATGGTGAGCTGCTGTAACGATTTTATATAGCAGTCAAACTATTTAAATACTAATGTTGCCTTCATGCTGTAATCACCATTCCAGTCAGATGTCATTTTAGCAGCCTATAGGGAATTCAGTCCCTTAATTATTCTTCAATACACAAACCAAGCATTCTTTAATTGGTGTAAATTGAACAGCGTTCCAATGCAAACAAGGAGAGGACAAACTAATCAATGATTCTGTACATGTCTATTGGAAAGCTATTGCCACTAGATTGAGTAGCTAATCCGCAACTCCACAAGCTTCTATTGCTGAAGAATCAGACAGCCGCTAAACTAATGCTACCTCATAGCATTGATCTTAGTGGCGACTTATGTGGCAAAACCATGAGTGGCAATCTTTCAGGGAGAAGACTAGTTCATATCCAATATATTTCAGAATGGGCTTTTTTAGTCAAACTCATCCCAGACTAACTGTCTGTTTAGAATATTGAAAACTATAATCCCAACAGTATAGTTGAAGGCAAATGAACCTGACTGATGATATGGTGAGCAACTTGTGATCCCCATATCTATGTATTTTGTGGAGAACATTTCCTCAGATAATGATGTATGTCATCGTGGGACATCACAGAGACAATATCTGTACAATTCATTACATTGTGATCATCTCTGTTCTATTTTCCAACTGAAGATATCTCAGGAGCTTTTTACTAGAATAGCCTTTCTTCAACCTTCTGGATGTTTTGCATCAACCAGAATTCCAAGCCAACATGGCAAGAAAAAAGAATTCTCAAAGTGGTACTCTAAATGCTGACACTTTGGAGAAGATTATGGTAGAATCTAGTTGCCTTTTGAGCACCAGCAAGCCATAGGAACACAGGCTAGAGTTTATGCAAGAGTATCATCTAAATTAGATAACCAAGGTTCCATACTGGGTCATCTTTCTCCATCTTGACTGATTCTCAACCTGGATTTTGCCTAGTGGGAAACTGGATGCAATTTGTTCACAAGTTGCAATAGCATGTCTATGCCAACAGTAGACATGGTTGTAGAGAAAACAGCTGGTCCAGAGAATGAGGGGTGGTCAGGGAATCAGGTGAGAATGGAGATAAGGGGCAGCAGGAGTATGGAAGTCAGCTGCCTGGGTTTATGATTGAAAATCATGAGTTCTCTCCCTGAATTTGCTAGGTCTCTGTCTCTTCCTTACAGAAATAGAAGACATTGCAAGAACTCGACTGAATTGATTCGATTGTATCCCTGAAAATATGAAAAGCAGCCCAGACTGTCATAATGGCAGAATCCACTTACAACAGCAATGAATATATGAAGTTTTGATTTCAAAAGCACTAAGTGATTCTGTTTTGAAAAAAAAAGAATTAAAAACATAACTCTGACTTCTCAGTGACACCTTTTTGAATAATTCATGCGACAAAGAAAATATTTATTGCTCCCTTTGTCAGCTCTTTCTATGAATGTATTTTCAGAACAACAGTACCATGGTCTTTAGAAAACCTATCCAGGTTTTTTTAGGAAACCTTCTATTCTACTCATTCTTGATATGATTAAACCAATCAACAGTGGAGAGATATATCTGAGAATCACACAAAGATTTCATTTTGTAAATATATTAGATTTATTCTTATTGATTTTATCTGGCTTCTTAATTGTTAAAAGTCTGAAATGGAGAGACAAAAAGTAAGGAGCAAGTGTTTATCCTCACCATTATTCCAATTATAAATAGTAATGAGTGAATGTAACACAAAGTAAGAAAAGAGTACTACAGATGTTTTGTTATCCAATATAATAGCCTTCCATACCCTGACATCTTTCAAATATGCAGTATTTTACTTCCCATAATTCCAAGGGCATCACAGTGGCGAAGACTACATTCTGTTGCTTCCCATCTATAGATATTTCATGTGGCTTAACTGACTGAATTCTAATTCAGTCAAGTTTCCACTTTCTGTGGTTTTAGCAGTAGAAAAACCATGCCTTCTGAATGTGAAACTGTTAAGTTGCCTTCTGAGTAACGACGGAGACGTGGCTAAGGGTAACCTGTTTATTCAAGACTTAACAAATATAACAAAACGAACCGCCCCGGAGCCGGCTATTTATACCAGCCGCTCCCGGGGCAACAGAACCAATGGCGAGGGCAGAATCTCCCGCCTGGAAGACAGCCCCGCCTCTCTCAGTCGGCACCTCCGTCCTTTCAGTCAGGACTGGGGTGCCGGCTGTTAGGATTTAACAGTTTCTTTATTCTTTCAAGAAATATTATAGAAATAAACTAAGAGAATCATTTCAATATTATGCCAGTAGATATTTCAGAATGGAATCCTCCATCACTATCAAAGATTTATGCAGTATTGTATTAATGTTACATACAGAACATGCCAAAGGGAAAAATATTCAAATCAAACTGTCAACATATCATCTTTACAGCAAAACTCTACTTCCTGATGACTACTGAGTGAGCTTTTCTATTTTCATAATCCGTGCCTCTGAGATGCTCACTGAGATCAACATATTACAGAGTAGATATGAAACAATCCTAGATATAAAATGAGGCCTCTGGGCATTCAAGAAAATAAATTAGTCCTATTACTTCTACAGATCAGTCAATAAAATATCTCTGAAATTTAGTGTGACAGCTATTAAAAAACTAGAATTCATTTTATTTGCTATATCAATAAACATGCCACAGTGCATTGTATGCTGACATTTTAGTTAGTGATGCAAGCACTAGATTTATTTAGCTCACCAAAAATATCGCTTGAAGCCAAGATCGCCAAATAGAGACTGTCATATTTTGGTCATGTCATGAGAGTTGAGTCACTCGAAAAGTCAACCCTGCTGGGAATGATCAGTAGAAAAAGGAGAAGGGGCCGCCCTAGTACCTATTGGCTGGACACTATAAAAGATGACACTGGGATAACCATGGTGGATCTGAAGCAGGGGTGGATTCTACCCACCTTCGCTACCGGTTCTCTTCGTGCACGCGCTAACTCTGTAAACCGCTTAGAGAGGGCTGTAAATGCACTATGAAGCAGTATATAAGTCTAAGTGCTATTGCTATTTCTATTTCATTAACAAAACCTAAGGTACAATTTGGCTTCTTTTCAGCTTAGTATGACGGATATACATTATATGCAAAAGGGAATTACTGCATTACATTACATTACATTACATTACATTACATTACATTACATTACATTACATTACATTACATTACTCTTATCCAGTTGTTTTGGGAGTTAAAGTTCAATACATCTGGAGAGCCCAAGGTTGAAAAACTATCAGACATGTAATAAGTCATATTTTGCAAGGCAATTGTATTTGCTTGGAGGCACCAATAGATAACTATGAAGACAAAAGTCTATAATATAAAAGCAATTTGAAAGAATTATTATGTGAGGCAGGTTTAATTAGGCATCCTGAACATGTCACATCAGCAATAAAGTAAGGGAAGCTCTAGCCATATGCATGTTTGTTATGAAACTCAACAAAGCACATCTTATTGAGTAAATGCACAAATAATACAGAATAGCTTAATATGCAAAAGTGAATCATTTTGTGAAAAAATGAAGGTATAAACATCTTTAAACTAACAGCAACAACCAGAATATTTCTTTAAAAACAAACACCAGTGTGATTTTTAATATAGATAAATAATCTTTATTTATTTAATAAAGATTTTAAAGTAAAATCTTTTACTTTAAACTCTCTAAATTAACCTTAAAAAGGAAAATGCTTTGAATAAGAAGTGAAAGGTAAATCTGGAATACACTTTTACTGTGAGGTGAGTTCTCAAGATTAGAAGGGAAAAAAGCTAGTGAAACAAGTCCCCTTAAATGAATCATGTTGGCAGATCTTTCTTCAGAAATCACATTTAAACAAATGTGGAAAAATCTGGACTTCTGGATGTAAATTGACTGAAAATACAAGTGAAAGGGCATAGAAAGTTCTACTATCTTTATAAACTTTGCTATAAAGATGAAAAGATATAGTGTAAACTAGCTTTATTTCCTTCCATTTTTACCAACATTCCTTAATTTATTTGAGTTATTTTTTACTACTTTCTTCCACACCAAATCAGCCCAATCATTAGCCGAAAGGAAATAGCATAATGGGTATGCATTATCTACCGATACCAATATCAATAGTTTAAATAAAAGGAGTGATCCATTTGGGAAACTGAATATATAGTGACTAAATTTCTAGTTAAGTGATAGAACTACCATTTTTAAAAACATGTTGTTAATAATGTACCAAACTGTAAAAACCAAAAGTCATTACTAGATACAGCCTATTTGTCTAGAATCTGCTCAAGTTTCTCATTTAGGCTAGGCAGAGAATAATTAATACATTTTCTCTGTAGGCCATTAATCATGCTTCAGCTTTCATTCTGCTCTTGTACTAAAAATTCAAATATATTCTCATTGATTAGTAATGAAATGGAAGCTTGTTTTTGTCATTTCCTGATACAACAACCTTACGATTCTTGGTTTTTTGAATTGCACTGACACCTACTGTAATAGGACAAGAAAAGAGCCTCCCCCGACTACCTACCAACTATTCAGGAGTCCCATGGGTAAAGATAACACTGCCCAAAAAAATTCCTTTCACAGAAGCAGCCAGCCACCTTGGTGATCCCTGCCTAACACATGCCATACGCTAAATAAATGAATAAATAAAAACTACTGTAGTTTATGAAGCATACAAGAAAAAGTGAAGCTTATCAACTTAAACCCTCATATAATAGTGCAACCACACAAAATGTGCATTAATAATGCAAAGATATTACATTAAGCATTTATTACCAAGATTTGGATCAGCTGCCTGGCGTTTCTTGATTTTAGCATCAGAGATGGCTGAGTAGTAGGCACACGTCATTTTTATCAACCATGCTGCTCGCAACAGCGGCACAGAATATCTTGCTAAATAAGCAAAAACATCTTCCTTTTTGCTGAGAATTGGAACCTATGTTTGAAGACGAAGAGAAAGAATTTAAAAAGTGGCTATGGTACTCTAAACCTGTTCGATAACAAATTGTAAAATTTAATACAGCTACTGAATGATATGTAGAAAAAAATAACGATAGGAGTAATTAGAGAAAGCAAAAATTAGTCACTGATTAGTATCAGATTAGTCACACTGTTGCTTTTTGGATGTCAAAAATGATTTATAGGTTCAAATAATATAGAGTTAATCTGGATCAAATGAAATTATGTATTATTTCCATTAAAAGCTGCTTGATTTTAAATAGCGAGCTTAAAACATACTTTCTGGCAAAATCAATATTTTATTCATTGATCAAATGTATTTTCCCATTTTTTTCAAAGAATATTGAATAGCCATAATAGCTGTAATACGCTGCTTCTGAAAAATGTTTGAGGCAAAATATGGTATATTTATAGTCTGTCACATTGGCAGCTCTTACATCTCAATGTAATTAACAACTCCCATAAAATGATATGTTTCTTAACAATGCAAGCCCAAATGTTGCATTTAAGTCCTGTGAAAAAGAGATCAGTTCCCCTAATGCAGACTTAGTGAACATTCTTAGGTGAAATTTAGGCTTGAGTTTAACAACATATACAAATGGGCAACATTTTTACCCCTCAAGAAATAATTTTATCAGGTTTCCTGAAATAAGTCAGTTTCCTTCACTTTTGTGTTTAGGATTCCTATTATTTTCAAAAACTTCTTTTTTAAGAACTTTACACACAATATGTTCACTTTAGTATGAAACAATACAAGCAAGTCAGCACAAAGTTGTGGATACCTTAGTGAAAGACAAAATTCTAACATAACTTTTTCACATCTCACAACAAGGAGTTTCACACAGATATAAATTTTTACCAGTTTTTACTCTTTTTATTGTCTCTGAGGACTTGTGCAAGTTTCAGTATCTATTTGTGCAATATATCATAGTTACTTACAACTCACTGGATGACAAGGTGTCATTTTGTCCACTGCATTCCAATATAGACAATAAGAGGGTCACAGCACTTCTTGTTGCTATTATATACAAGCCAATCATAACTGTGAAAATCCAGAAGTCTGCTCTAATACACATATTCTCCATGGCCATCCAGTAGCTACTGTATCTCTGCCTCAGTGGTGGGTTTCAAAATTTTTTACTACCAGTAAAAAGTACCAAAAAAATACTACCGGTGTGGCTTGGTGGGCGTGGTGTGGCTTGGTGGGCATGGCATGGCTTGGTGGGCGTGACAGGGGAAGGACGCTGTAAAATCTCCATTCCCTCCCCAATCCATGGGAAGTTTACTGCAAAATCCCTATTTCCTCCCGATCAGCTGTGACTCAGGAGGCAGAGAATAGATGGGGCAGGGCCAGTCAGAATTTTTACTACCAGTTCTCCGAACTACTCAAAATTTCTGCTACCGGTTCTCCAGAAATGGTCAGAACCTGCTGAAACCCACCTCTGCTCTATCCACTGCTGGATGTCACTTCTTGCCAGTATTTGCAGCATTAGCCAAAAATAGTATTCGTTATCAGTCATTGCCTCCTGCACTACCTCATAACTGCCTTAGTCAGCTTCGCCAGTACTAAACTTTCAAGCATCTACCCAAACTGACACTACTCTGTACTATGTCAGATGACCAAAAATGATTGGTGGTTGTTTTTCTACTGACAAGGGAAATGAAGGAAAGAAATCCACCAATCCCTTTCCTTAAATCACTTGCAAGGAGTAATTAAGGTATCATTCACTGGCCTTATTACTGCTTGACAATAGTAATAGGAACAAAATTGTTCTGTCCACCAAGAGAGTCATAAGTAATACATTGTACAAACAGCAGTAGAAACTTGCATGAGTCCTCAGAGATCATTTATGTTGGCATCCTTTTGGGTAGGCTCAGCATCAGGTCAGACATTAAGAAAGAAGACACCACAGAAAATTTGAGAAAAGGAGATGAAAAAAACAATACATATTTGTTAGAGGTAAAAATAGAACAAGAACTCTCATAATTTATTTTGCAAGGAGCTGCCTTAATGAAATATCTTGCTTATATTGTTAATATTGCACTTGAGATTCAGATCAGAATCACATGAACCTCCCATTTTCCCAAATAGTGAAGAAACCAACAAAGTACCTTTTTTGCTAGGAAAGTCAGGGGTTTATTTCCCGCCAAATCTGCAAACCAAGTATGAATTGCACTCTGGGACCGAGCAGTAACTAGCCAGTAATTGTCTTTAGCATTTATTTGCAATTTCTTCTTTCCTGTATCCTGGAATGTATTAAGTTTTAACTTCTCTGCTAAAATGCTGCTAAAATAAGCACCAATCTGATAAGAGGAATAAACACAAGAGAATAAACATTTTCTAAACATTAAAT
>JANHFM010002834.1:98708-110725 GCA_032468115.1 Grayia smithii
TTGTTCCGTTTTCCAATATGCATATATGCATGTTGTATGTATGTACACACACACACACACACACACATTTGAATGAAATTAGTAAATTCTGTTTACAACAATGATTATGTTTACTTGATTAAAGGGAAAGATCTGGGATGCAAATATTTAGAACACCACTAGGTGGCAGCAGAGAGTTAGGGCTGTCTATATTATCCTGCTGTCATATGATCCATCAGATTTTTTCAGCCCAGAATGGTTGGCCCTACTTTCTGAGATGGCAATGGAACCAGCCAGTCATGTACAGTGTTTCATGGAATACAGATTTACTGCATTAGTACTTTCTACTCAGGTTTCATTCAAGGATTAGCCCCTGACCATGAAGGCTGAATGGAAATATTTTGGTTTATTTTACCAATGGTAGTGGGACTTTTTCATTGCAGATTTTCACTGTGCTACTGAGATTGCAGATCCTAATGTTTCTTTGACTCTGTTTCAGCCAAACACCACCAACAAATTACATGGTTGATTGCATAGTCAGCTAGATGATTAGACTGGATCTGGCATTCTAGCTTCCGATCAAGTCTTTCCCATGAAGCAAAGATAGTACCAAAAGAAATAGGCACATTGGATACAATTCCAATACATCTGGAGCATCACTTGAACACCATTGGCACTGAGAAAATCATCATCAGTCAATTGCAGAAGGCACCTTTACTTGGAACAGCTTACATCCTGCAACTAAATCTGTAACACCATCAAACAACCACATCTGCCTATCCTAGGTCCTTGGGAAGGACTTGATATGTAGATACAAATGCCAAATTCAATATAAACATCTGGATGACTGTGTGAAGAACTATAATAATAACTGATTCTTGGGAAAAAGTATGCATATGAAGGCCAACACTAGATAAAGAACTGGTAGCTGTGGCTTCACATTGTTGTGAACAGATTATTTATTAAATATATGTGTCACCCAATTCCCACTCTGGAATGATGAAACTGTTGCTGATAAGAGCATTTTTATGCCAACTCGAAAGCCAATTTTAGGGCTGATTTGAAGCCTTGAACTGGTTCCTAGCCAGGCAAAGTTGTCACTTTTGCAAACAAGCAATTTATATTGCTGTAGAAGGGAAGAGAATATCACACAATGATTTTATAATAATTTAAATAATGTTACTGCATATCTACTTAATTTTATCACATTATAGTCTTTAGTTTCATCCATATGTGTGGGTGTTACACTTTCATATTAGAGTATGGGATAAAGCCACAAAAACTATGGTAGGCAATAGTTCTATCTAATGGGATTTTTTTATACCGAACATCTCATTTGATTTTTAGAAAAACAGTTCAATAATTGGCAGACACTCTGCTGCAAGGACTGTGTTGTGTACATGTATCTGGCCAATCAAGGTCAATAAATATTTTATAAGCAAAATAAGTTTCTTTAAAACAATCAAATTAACAGCACTACAGGGTTATGTTCTTTTATTTCATTAAATTCTAGTTCACATGATCTGAACAAACATTTGCTGTCAATATTTAATTTTAAAAAGTCCAACTCAATCAAGTAAACAAAGCCTTAGAAAGTATAATTTTCTTCCTTGACTAAACTAAACCCATTAAGACTTTAATGCAAGAATGAATGAAAGACAAAGGGTACATGCTTCTCAAAAGATGAAAGCATGCAGTCCATTTGCATTTTAAAATTAATTGCTGACCTAATTATTTGTCAGTAGAGGCATAAATTAAGTAAATATAACTTACAGTAAAGCTTCAAGACACCCAGAGGAGTTCGACTCCCCCAGAGTAAATTGTAATTGTCCAGCGCGACAATCTATTTTTGCTGTCATTTCATGACCGAAGGAAAAATTTCTGGGAAACTGTACCATATGGAGACATGAGAGAGAATGATAGACTTAGATCTCTTGTACAAAGGGATGAGAAACTAGAAGTCACCAGAGAACATCTGAAGGCACAGCTTTGATTTTAGAAAAAGGAGGATATGCTTCCCATGCCTACTTAGATGGAATTTATAATGCTGATGAAAATGCACTGATGAGCTCTTATGTAACCTATATGCTTCAGATGAATTAATGAATTAACTATTCATACCCCTAAATAAGAGTAATTTTCCACGCAGGCCAGGAATTATGAGAATAGCTGTGAACCCTGTCTAGTTCTCTGTGTTCACTAAGAGCCAATAACAATAAAAAACAATATTCATCATCAAAATCAGTGTCCCTGAAGTAGGCTAGCTCATAGAAGCAGATAGAATTAACCCTCTCTCCATTATGACAAGATAGTAGATAAGGCAGCTTCATCTGCAGTGATGGTGCAGTGATTACCATGCAGTACTGCAGGCTACTTCTGCTGCCTGCTGCCTGCCTGCAGTTTAACAGTTCGATTCTCCTTGGCTCACTGTGAAGTCTTAAGTGCTATGGCTATTGCTATCTGTTGTGGCATAATATCGACTACCTAGATCCATTACATCTGGGTTCAGTTCTACCCTTTCTGACTCTAGAGTTCTGAAAGATTGGATTTAATCACTCTTTAGCATGTATTTGAAGCCACTGAGTGATGTTAAGTGGTGTCTGAATAATAGTGGACACTAATATGCCAATTGCACTTGGGTGTGTTTTTTTTCCTGTCATAACTGGATTTCTCTTCAGGGCTAGACTTATATCAGAGCATTGTGACAGGCTGGGATAAGGGCCAATAAGTGACTGAACAGTGTGGATTGGTAGCTCCCAGGTAAAAACATTGAATGGGTTTCTGATTCTCGATAGAAATGCATTCAAGACCAAGTGGCAATTGTGGCACAGAGAGACTTAACTAACTGCACTTCTCTAGAAAACATTCCATTAATCTGTATATGGTAGCCATTTGTTTAATATAGTTCCAGTTATTAGTATTGCTTGTATTAACAGTAGCGGCCTTAATTTTACAATGTAGTAGCCAATATGCATTGTATAGTTTCATCTTTCTAAGTCAGTGTTTCTCAACCATGGCAACCTGAAGATATGTGGACTTCAGACAGTCAGCATAGCTGTCTGGGGAATTCTGGGAGTTGATCCACACATAACCATGGGAATGAGAAAAATGAAAGTATCATGGGGTACTAGCTAAAGAAAACTCCCCCAACATCAGAATTTGCGGACTATATCTTGCAAAGATTATGCCAGCTAAAGGAAAACAACAAGTCCAGAAAATTTGGTTGAAGCTTCATGGTAGTGGTGGGTGGATTGAAATTTATGGCCCCATTTCACTATGAATCTCTTGGGATGATCAGAATTTCCTAAGATGAACCTCCCTATCTTCCCAACCAGCGGTGAAATCTTTCCCAGTTTGCCACTGGTTTGCTACCTGTGCCAAACGTGCACTGTGTATGCACGCATGCAGTGTGTGCCAAATGCACGCTATGTGTGCATGCGCAGTGCATGCCAAATGCACATTGTGTGCACATGTGCAGTGTATGCCAAACGCATGCCGCACACACATGCATGTGCAATACACGCCAAATGCATGCTTCGTGCAGAAAAATGGGGCTTGGAAAGGTTAGTAGAACAGCAAGGGGGGAATAGGTGTGCCGCACGATTTAAAATCGCTAGAAAGCAGGATTCTAGAGATTTTAAATCATACGGCACAGCTGATCATCAGAAATACTGGTTCAGAGGAACCGGTAGCTTTTTTTTTACTACTGGTTCACCCAAACTGGTAGTTTTTATCACTATTGGTTCATCCGAACTGGTGCAAACTGGTAGCATTTCACTGCTGCTTTTTATTGTGAGATAAAAGGCTATAAAATCATATATTGCCTCAAGCCAAGATTGTGATCTAATCAACAACCAATCAAATAAATAAATATCCAGAAATGTCTTGGTGTTTAGTTTTATAAAAAAGATGGAGTCTGATTTTTCTTTCCCTTTTCTTTTTTAATTCCAGGGGAACTGCCATAAACCATCTGTAACAGTCACCCATTATTATGACATGAAGCTAAGAAAACATAGATTAATAAGCTCACATTCAGGCTTGACTCAAGAAAAGACTTGAATCCTCTGTGACCAAACTGGTACTTTGAAAGAGGCCACGTATAATGGAGGACAGCAATTTCTCATCGTATTTCAGATACATGAACTATTCAGCTTGGGATTTCCCCCTTCTACTTCATGTTGTCTTCTCTTTTGTCTTCAGTTGGCATTGGTGAACCAGCTTGTAGGATATTTTACTGATCTTTTCAACTCATTAAATACAGTTGTCATAATAGTGAGGGTACAAATGCATGTCAAACTCTATAAGCAATGTCAAAATAAAGCAACCACATTTTAAAAAAGAAATGGTTTCAAACCTTTGAACTTCTCCTTGAGAAATATGGAAATTCTTTTTATCTTGTTTTTGACAACACAGATTGTTTTGCAGCAACACACATGAAAATCTCCCTGCAAAATAAAACATCCTCCTTCACAATGATTAAATATAAGAAAGGAAAAAAGGAAGGAAACTACAAAACTACAGTAAACTGGCTTTTCAGTAGCTTAAAATGGTTGGGTATTGAGGACCCAAAAGTTGTCATTTGATACTTAGGGCTACAGCAAAATAACAATGAAAAAATGTGATAACACTTCTGAAATGCAGTATTTATAGAAAGATAATTTATAATTATAATTTTCAATCAAAACAGAACAGTTTTCCTTATTCCAAATAACTTTACACTGACGTATTATTTTTATAGTGTTGCAATAAAATTCCAGTTAACATGATGCCATGGCTAGCTAATATATTTCCACAAAAAACTAACATGGCTTGGCTTTTTAAGTTTTCTTAATTGCATTATATGTATTTAAGTCTAGACTGGTACTAATAAACTGGTAGAGTTTCTTTACAGTCTGAGAAGAAACTCCACTAGTTTATTAGTAAAAGACACTCTTTTAAAAAAAGAGACAAACAAAATATCTTTATCCTATCTGTTTTTCCAGGTATGTATGTATGTATGTATGTATGTATGTATGTATGTATGTATGTATAGCTGATTTTCTCTGAACAGATGAGATGTGAAGTCTCAGAGGAATCTCTTAGATGGCTAGCTGGAATTAATTTGTTTCTAAATGTGGACAAGACAACAGGGAAGAGAACTAGAGTGATAACCTTCATTTCCAAATCTTGATGTATGTGATGACAGATGGGAACATGCCAATAACCCACATAAGAAAGCAGAAATGGATATTTAATCAACAAACATCTCTTTTAAAATTGCTGACCAGTACTTTACTTGGTTATGTGAGAAGACTGCAAGGCTTAGGCAAATGCACACATGCACACACATACAAATTGCAAACAAAAACAAACTAGTGGTAGAATATTAAAATATGCAATACTTAAAAATAAATAAAATTAAAACATTTTTGGAATAAAATATTATGTGACTAATGAATGAAGTACTTCATTATTGCAGTAAATTACACAGTAAGATTTTAAGATGTGATTCTGTGATCCATTCATAAATCACTTTGTGACAGTACAAGTCAGAACAAATATTTAAATTTCATGCAATCAATATAATTTACTACATCCAATAATCCTTATTTTACCAAAGATTAAGTTTACTAAATATAACAAGATTGTGGTTTGCTCTCTAATAGATAGAAATATGCTTTTTGCCACATGATTTTAAGCTATATCTGCAAACAGATATTTTACATACTGTAACTTTAATTCAGACTGTTCAAGAGTTTGCATAAATATCCCAAAACAATTAACATTCCTGAAGGACTGTTGAACCTAGAATATCAACCTAGTTTCTAATACATACTCAGAAAAATTTAAATAAAAATACAATGTCTTTTTTCTTCTAACAATATTGAGCCTCTGCTTTGATCACCCTGAAAAAAAAAGGTAATAATAATTGGCAACTTTACTTGGAACAGCTTATATCTTGCGACAATACCTTTAACCCCATAAAACATTTGCCTATCCCAGGTACCTTGAGAAGGACTCAATAAGTGGATAAAAATCCAGTCTAAACATCTGGCTGACTGTGTGACAAACCATAATAACCATAATAATAAAAGTAATAGAAAATGAAGAAGCTGAAATGGTCTGGGACTTCAATTCAAACTGACAGCACCTGCCACATAACACCCCAGACCTAACAATTGTTGGTAAGAAAAATAAAAAATGTCAGGATAGTAGATGTGGCAGTATCTGGAGACAGTAGAATAGAATAGAAAGAACAAGAGAAGATAACACAATATAAAGACCGGCAAACAGAAATAGAATGACTCTATCAAGAGAAAGCAAAGATAGTATCAATACTAATAGATGCCTTGGGTGTATTCCCAAAACAATTGAGGCACCACTGGAACACGATTGGCATTGACAAAAATGACCATCAGTCAACTGCAAAAGAAAACTTTATTTGGAAAAACTTACATCTTGTGTCAATATTTTTAACCCCATCAAACATCCACATTTTCCTGTCTTCAGTCCTTGGGAAGGACTTGATAGGTGGACAATAATGCCAAATCCAGTCTGAACTTCTTGCTGACTGTTTGACAAACCAAAATAATAATAATAACCTGACTTTTCATCTGACAACAAAGTTATGTAATTCAGCAATATGTTTGACTTAATTTAGGATTGCTCAGTATATATTACTTGATTTAAGCAACAACCAATTGGATAATTTGTAATTGTAACCTTTTAATTGGCTAACTCATTAAGTATCTTTACCCTTTACTTTATTTTATTTTTTAAACAAACCCTTGCCATTCAGATGTAAAGACTTCATAAAGATCAGGCCTAGCAATTGTCTTTAAATTTGACAGACTCAGCATTTGGATAGCTACAGGACTGCCGTGTCATTAGGATGGAAGGGCAGGGCGGGTCCAAATGAGCAAGATGATGGGCAGAGCATCACAATGCAAGCTCAATTTGTTTCATATGTGGGCCAAGGCTCCACATACATTCCACATCCTTATACCCTTGCTTCATCTTTCTGAACTTGATACTCCAATATAAGCCCTGCTTTTTGGTTTATCTGAAAAAGGGATAGCTGAAGGATGAATGGAAATGCCCTTCCTCTCACTGAGTAGTATTCCATGTGGCTTGTGTCATATTATGGGATACTTCTTTGCTGAGGTAGGGAACACTCTAAAAGAATATATATATATTATATATATATATTGCTGAGGCATGGGAAGGTATTCTTTGCTGAAATATTTTTTGAGATATGGAACACTCTCCAGCATCAAGCTTTCAAAATGGTATTAGGAGCAAAGGTTTTTTTTCATAGAGTATTAGCTATTTATCATAATATGTCCAGTTGGTTAGATATTATCTTGCTATCTCCTCTTGAGACTTGCAAGGTGATAGACCCAGACCCAAACCACACACACACATACTCGTTTCAAAAAGATGGTGCTTTTCCCCACTATTATAGTAATAGATATTATCATCAGGGAGTCCGTAACACACTATAAAAATATAAATAACATTTAGAAATAAAAAACACAAAGCTTGTTAAGATTAGTCATGCAAATTGAGATGGCTGGTTGCAACTTCCTGTTGGATGTGTCAACTTACCTTGAGTGCTTTGTAGCACTGTCTTTCTATAATCTATCAAAAGATCTTTCCCAAGTTTGCAAAATATGCTTGTCATTACAGCCATCTCCTCTTCTTACAACTCTAAGTATTTAACTTTTGCTTTGTAGTCACTTTATAAGCCCAAATTCTTACACTGGTTTGTTAGACAAAAGCAACATTATTCTTCCACAATAAAACATTAAAACTATTTATGTTTTTAATTATAAAATCAGACCAAAAGACCTTTATCTAAGAATTGAAAGATCATAAGATAAAACCAAATGAAGTTCTTTCGAAGTGCAGATATGAAGCTAGTAATTATCTTTTAAAATAAGACAAGAAATGACAAGATTTTTACTTAATGTCAAATGAAATTAAAGATGGAAATAAGTTAGAGATGTACAATTCAAGAAATTTTGAAGCAATGAAATAAATATCTTTAGAGGAAGGGAGGAGAGAGATTTTGAAATATATTTGGAAATTTTGACATACACTTAAAACAGTATGTTAATATTTAATGCTACTAAGAAATAGAAAGTGGATTATTTTCAAAAATATGTTCAATGCAATAGACTGCAGTATATATTTCATCAAGTTTGTTGTGTTGCTTTTAATTGTTGCTAAAACTGGAACGGCAAGCTACTGAATTCTAATAAATGTAGCATCTTTTCCTTTAAAATATATATCTATGTTTTAGCCTCCAGTTCCCTAATCATCTTTGTTGCTCTTCTCTGCACTCTTTCCACAGTCTCAACATCTTCTTTACATGGTGGTGACCAAAACTGAATGCAGTATTCCAAGTGTGGCCTTTACCATTATAAAGTGGTATTAACACTTCATGTGATCTTGATTTTATCCCTGTTAATACAGCCTAGAACTGTTGGCTTTTTTGGCAGCTGCAGCACATTGCTAGGTCATATTTAAGTGATTGTCCATTATGACTCCAAGATCCCTCTCACAGTTACTATTGTTGAGCCAGATATCAACTATACTATACCTGTGCATTTGGTTTTTCTGTAGAACCCTACATTTTTCATCACTGAATTTCATTTTGTTAGATAGCTCCCAATATTCAAGTCAGTCAAGATCCTTCTATATATTAAGCCTATCTTCTATAGTGTTGTCTATTCCTGCCAATTTGGTACCATCTGCAAATTTGCAAATTCCCTCATCCAAATCATTGATGAAAATGTTGAAGACTACTGGGCCTAAAACAAAGCCTTGGGGTACCCCACTACACACTTCCCTCTATGTAGATGCAGTTCTATTGAGGACTACACATTGAATGTGGTTGATCATGTCCTCTAGCTAGTTACAAATCCATCTAAGGATGATGCTGTCTATCCCATGATTTTCTATCTTACCAAGAAGTGGTTTGTGGTCTACTTTGTCAACTTTAAGAGGTATGGGCTTCAGTTTCCAGAATTCCAATGCTGGCTATTGCTTGACCAAGACCAGATGTGTAGTTCCATATTGGAGGGCACAACTTCCAGGTATTTTAGGTTCAATTCAAAGTTATGTATGAAGATTCTGCACATTTTATTTAATTTATTAAATTAAATTAATTCTGAGGTAGAAAAGCTCACTTTTTCTTTTTTGCAGAAATAGCTGTAGTCTATGTTGCTGTTTCAAATATTTTATTGAAATGCAATGGGAAAAATTTCAACAGAAAACCTGTGGAAGATTTGGATTTTTTACTTCCATCATGTACTTTATTTTAATGGGAGGAATTAAATGTCAAAACACAGAAGATATAACATCCCATAATCCATTTTTTAAAATAAGTTACAAACCTAAATTACAGACACTACAAGAGAGGGCACATGAGTCTTAATCTGACATGTATGAAATGAACCTCTATATTTTTGTTATCCTTAAATAATGTTTGCATATCTGATTTTTATAAGAGGTCATGTTTTGGATGTAAAGATACTTTGTCACAATAAAATGTGGTATATGTGGCATCAGCAATGGGTTAAAGTAAATACATTTCTGTAAAAAAGTATTTGTATCCTTTCAGAATTTACAAACATTACACATCTTTGCTACAGAATACCACATCTTCATGTAAATCTTGGTGACATGTGAGTGAACAAGTAACAACAATTTTTGACACCCCTTTAGACTGCAGGCAGAACAAGAAGCAATAGATGGAAATTAATCAATGAAAGAACCAACCTAGAAATAAGGAAAAATTTCCTGACAGTTAGAACAATTGATCAGTGGGATGGCATGCCTTCAGAAATTGAGAGTGCTCCAAATACTGCAGATTTTAAAGAACAGATTGGATAGCTATTTGTCTGAAATGGTATAGGATCTCCTGCTTAAGCAGGAGGTAGGGCTAGAAGGCCTCCAAAGTCCTTTCCAACTCTGTTATTGTATTATTCTGATAATTCTTGATCTTAAATAGGTAAGAACTGCATGCACTACAAGTAGACAACAGACAAACCATGTTCATTCAGATGTTGCTAACCTACCATTTCCAGTAAGCCCCTTCAGTGTAGCTAGTGGTACAGATTGTCTGAAATAATTTGGCAATACTTGGAGGGCACCGTTTCACCATTCCTTTTAGAAGGTGACCAAAAAACATACATGTCCACTGTATTCAGAAGACATTAGGAACCACCCTTGTAAACTGCCTCCGCACATTTCAGGTGTTCAAGGACTAGCAGTACAAGTCAGTTCCAATAAACATATGAATCTTTTTGAATGACCAGGGTTGCTCTTAAATATTCCTGCCCTCATCTAGCCAATAATGGAGGCTGCCAAGACTCAATCAGCTTCAGTAGCTTCTGGAGAACACATTGACTCAGTGCCCTCCCATTCAGCCTACCTTGAGATTGTTCTCCCTACTCCAATGGTGTCTTCCAAGCAAACTCTTGTGTGGAAGGTATGAGCTTTAAACTTTATGTCTCTGCAGTGCAGATCAATGCCTTATTAGTTCAATTCCCCTTTCTTACCTGCTGCATAAAAAAATCCTTGCTGATAGCCAAGTTTGATAAGTAAAAAAATACTTCTCCCTTGCTTAACTACGTGCACACAGGATGCCATCCTCCTTCCTTTGTTCTTTCACAAGTTGATGTTGTCACCTCCTGAGTCATGAAACTATTTGTGGGAATGACTTTAGAGAATGTGGATAGGAAAGAAAAGGCTGCAAATTAATAATAATGAAGTACCAAAAAAAAAAAAAAAGGAAAAGGAAAGGAAACTTTAAAGAGAGACTTTTCTCCAGCAGACTGCAACCTGGAGGAAAATTTTCTTCAGGTTGTGTTCTTCTTTTTTCCATCGTACAGTAAGTTCTCCTTTCATCATTTTTTAAAGCAAGAGCTGTTTTGGGACAGGACATGAAAGCAAATGGCAGGTCAAAGGCGGGTATTAGGGGTGGCCAAGGAGGCTCTTGGCTGGCTCTGTTTCATCCCCATGTCCAAGCTTTTTTCCAGTCAGCAGGTAGAACAGGTTGTATATTTCAGTCACACATTTTCTTCTTGATGGCAAGCACTGTACCTTCAGCCATCATATTTGCATTTCAAACTGCCACATGGCTGCATTGATTAATTATTTATCATGCTTTCACGAAGGAGAAATTGCTCTCTCTTCTCTCCCTACCCCCAACATTATGGAACTTCAATTATTTTGATCTGGGCATACATGCGTGTTTCACTTTTAAAACAAAATAATCATACACATTCACACCCATGAGCACACCCATGAGCACACAGTTACGGTCCTGTGCTTAAAGGCTGCTATTTAAGTCCGTTGTTAATGTATAATATTGTTCATCCAAGGAGGTAGTACTTTTCAGGACCAAGCTCAAGTATATGGAATTGAACCGTATTTTTCAGTTAGGATTCAGCTCCTCTCCTGTTTTTGATTCACTTACTGGGCAAGATGTCCATTTCAGTGGCAACTGAAGATTTGCAAATTTACAGAGTGGGGTAAATTAGATAAATAAGCCAAAATTAGATTTTAAGAGCTATCCATTTTGGGACTTGGATATGGCTACATTCTGCTGGAAAAACTATTATTTTAAAAGGTATTTATTCCACATAGGAGCTAAGGTATCCCCTGGGGGCAGAGGCAAATGTATGTTTGTCGTGTCAATCAATGCATCTCAAGATGAGACATTTTTTGGCTGAGCTGAACAAGGAGAGGACTTAGGATTGCTCTCACAAGTGCTCCAGACAGTTGCTCTTCATAAGGAGACTGCCAAACAGCTGTCTCCTGTAGGTTTAATGCTCTGGAAGATGAGGGAATAGTTAACTTTACTTACACGACAGTCAGCCTTTTTAGGGACATAACATTCATATACTTCCTTTCTTAAACACTTTTGGAAATTGCTTGTTAACAACTTTTCAGATACTAGGAACCTTCAGAATCATCTTCTTTTAATGACCCCATAATCCCTTGCAGGGTGGAGTCTGGGCAACTGAATGGAGCTGAGTGTTTACTGG
>JANHFM010002834.1:110825-131045 GCA_032468115.1 Grayia smithii
TTCTTTATTGGCCAAGTGTGATTGGACACACATGGAATTTGTCTTGGTGCATACTCTCTCGGTGTACGTAAGAAAAGATACATTCGGCATGAGTTAATTAAAGGACAATTACAGGAGAAGAACATTTAAATTTGACTTACTACTACAAAATAGAGCAAAACATTTTAACATTGGACATATGGAAGGATATTTGTGAACAAGGGATCCAGAATTTTAAGACTATCTGCCAATATAAATTGATTGCTTTTAAAAGATTATATAGAAGAAGAGTCAATTTACCAGATAGGACCCAGACTGATTTGAAAGTGGATTTAAAGGGCTACAGGAATGATGTGGAAGCATATACTGGTATATCCATCTCCCCCTCCCCCCCTCTTCCTCTCTATTGTTTTAGCCACTGTCTATCCAATGCAGGATGAAGCCTTCTTCCATATGTTTTCAACCAATACAGTAATAAGCTTTCTTTTGCCAATTGGGCATACAATACTTGCTGATGTCATCTTGTTTTAGATCTTTTTCGTGGATGCTTTTTATCAAGTGGAATCCATTCTATGATTGCCTTGGACTACCTGCCATCAGTTCTTCTTGCTATGTGACCAGCCCATTTCCATTTCAATTCTTTTACTCTCTTGATGAGAGTAAACTCATATACTTTCATTTGTTCTCTAATCCATGTGCAGATCTTTCTATCTTGTCTTGGAATGCCATGCATATATCTTTCCATGGATCTTCTTTCATAGCTTTTGTATTAATTGTGAGGTTAGTGTCCATGTTTCAGTGGCATATGTTAGAACAGGTCGCGCATACTGATTGAAAACCTTTCCCTTCAGATATAGGGGAGGTTGTTCTTGAAAGTTATGCTTATCTTCTGAATGCCTGCCAACTACCTTTAACATGCCATTCAATTTCCTTTATTGTATCAACTTCCATTGAGATCCATTGGCTAAAGTACAGTATATGTAGTGGTCCACAAAGTCTAGTTCTTCTCCAAATATATATAAAAAATCTTTCTTGGTGAATTTATTTAACATAACTTTGCTCTTTTTCAGTATATCAATATACTTTATATCAGTATATATTGTATACTGGAGATACAAATGAAACCAGCTGATGTCTTAACAAACTAAAAGGGTAATGTAGATAACATTTTAATATTGAATTTACAAAATATATTTGTTAAAATTGAGAAGAATTTTGTGAGAAAGGACAAAGAAAGAGAAATGAGAGGAAAAAAATCAAGTCCTAGGATATTATTTGACGGGATTAAGGAACAAGATTGTTAAAGGTAAAGGGAAGATGTGGCTTTAAAGGTTTCTTTATAATAAGAGATGAGATATGGGAGGAAAAGATTACTTTTTGTATTTTAAAAGAAGGTGATAAGTTACTAAAATTGTTTATACTTGTTTTAAAGAGGAATTTACTTCTTTATACATTTCTTTTTTTTTACTATATTGTTTTTCCCTTTTTATTTTTATTCCCCCCTTTTTTGGCATTTTATATTTTATATTTTTATTCTTTTAATTTCTTAGCGTGTGCTAGTTCTTATTTTTTAAATTGTAAAGTTCAGTCATTATATTTATATAAAAATACCATGCAATCGGTTCATCAGATATGTGCTTAATAAGAACTGTCAAAGATTAAAAATAAAAACGTCACCAGTTAATCTTTCTACTATTATTTATTTGATTTCATTTGCAGAAGTTTAGACTGCCTGACTCCAAAGAGATTCTGGTAGCTTTTACAATATTTAGAAAAATACATAATTTTTAAAAGTACGTAATTTAAAAAAGAACCTGACCACCCAGGCAAAACCACATAAATAAGATCCAGAAAAAGAAAATTGCCAGAGATTCCACCCAAATCCCAGGCCTGGGATCAAAGCCAGGTTTTAGGAAACCTCTGGAACAGTTGAAGGGTGGATGCCATATGTATCTCTGAGGGCTGGTGATCCAGAGGACAAGATTTGCATCAGAGAAGGCACGTTTCCTTGGTTCTGTAAGATGACAACATTTAATTGAAGGGACCTGGAGGACACCCACTCTGCCCAATCACTCTGGATGGACAGAAACAAATGGAAACTTATTTACGCTTAAGGAGATCTGGAAGCTATTTTAGTAATTGCATAGTGGTTTCTGTGCATCTGTATCTCTGTGTAAAAAAATGCATTTAAAATTAGTGACGCCAGACACAATATAAATTGCTGTTGTAACCTAAATACAAATTGTACAAGAAGCTATTAGACTATAAATGGAGCCATTAATTTATGAACAAGAATTAATAGTCATTCTAAAGGTGATTTATAAGATTACGGGTTGTAGGTAGAGGATAAGATTTGTCAAGAATTAGCATTTTTTTTTCTTTATTCCATTATACTTTTAATTTTGCAGGGGATTGGATGGTTGATTCTTAGCTGCTGAATCCCGACCTTAGTGTCTCACCTCGCAACTTATTCTCATAGTTCAGCCTGAACTATGTCTTTCCGTCTTTCACATATCTTTCTCTTTAGCCCTTCCTTTTTCTGTTGGGTGGAGCCTCTCTCTTTTTCTCTTAGATCTTTTTTATCCCCTTCTAAGGTTTTGCTGTTAGAGTTAGAATCTTCTTTCTTTGTACTGATCTATCTGTATATCTAGCGGGACATAGTGGCTCAGTGGCTAAGACACTGAGCTTTTTGATCAAAAGGTCAGCAGTTCAGCAGTTTAAATCCCTAGTGCCACATAATGGGGTGAACTCCTGTTACTTGTCCCTGCTTCTGCCAACCTAGCAGTTTGAAAGCAAAAATGCAAGTAGAAAAATAGGAACCACCTTTGGTGGGAAGGTAACAGCGTACTGTGCACCTCTGGTGTTTAGTCATGCCAGCCACATGACCACAGAGATGTTTTCAGACAGCACTGGCTCTTCAGCTTTGAAATGGAGATGATGACAGACCCCTAGAGTCAGGAACGACTATTTATTTATTTATTATTTATTTATAATTTAATTTATATGCTGCCCTTCTCCCGAAGGACTCGGGGTGGCTCACAAGAATTTAAAAGACAATAAACAAATAATAATAATTTAAAATTAATATTAAAACAGTTTAAAAGCAGATAAAATTAGAAAACCCAATCATGTCAGCCAATCTGTTGGAACAGCCTATGTGTGATGGGAACCTTTACCTTTATCTGTGTATCTAATGATTAGGAATGTTTTACGAGTCTATTTTCTTTTTTCAAACATTTGCTAATCATCCGTAATAGTAACTAGACTAGAATGACACAGTAGAAATTAATAGTTTCATTTTTCAAAGCTTCATCATACCCACTGATGAACTGTCCTTGCAGTTGGTCCATGCCAAGTCCTTGTTCCCTCCACTGTGCTCCTCTATGCTATTACTGTTTTGAGGGGTTTAACATAAATGTCAGTGCAAGAACCACTGTATTCATCTGTCCATCCTCCCAAGTTACAAAGTCTTGGCTTCAGGGCATAATTTTTGAAGAGTCAGCTTGCCATGATGGGTTAAAAAATGATCTTCTGTACCACAATTTAAATAAACAAATGCATTCTTATTAAACAACAGAAATAAGTATGCCTCACCATTTTTTTAAACCAACGGATAGAAATTATTCCTGAGACATACATTTTATCCCTTCCCCAGTTTTTTTTTTTAAATTAATTCATGGCAGGACATGGAACTACTGGAGGATAGTTTTAAGATATATGGCTTTTCCCCATTAACCTAACTACAGTAGAAATGTTTCCCTGCTGTGTCCTCCTGATGATCCCTTCATTTCATCAGAGCCAGTCAGGAGCCATTTGCAAGGACAAGGAAATTCAAATCAGGGAAGAGAGGAGAACGGAAAGAATAAGGGGCAAAAAAAATAATAATAATAAGAGGGGGGGGAAAGATGAGGTGATGAGTTAGTGAAAAAGAAAACAACAGCAAAGATGGAGGTAAGTACATGTAGGGAGTAAAATATGGAAGTAAGTCAGATAGGAATGAAGCAGGGATGGTATTCACTTACCTTCACTACCGATTCACAAATGTAAGAATGTACAGAAGGTCAAAAACGTGATGTGATGATGTCCGGGTGGGTGGGTGAGTGGAGCCTCCTGCAGCCGCCACTACCAGTTCACCTGAACCGGATAAAACTGGTTGAATGCCACTACTGGAATGAAGTAATCTAGCAACAGTGAGCAAGGGTTTCCACCTGAGTGTATCTGCTCATTCTGGACTGTATCACACTGAGAAAGATTGAGCCAGCCTCACTCTCATTTTGAAATTAAGAGTGAACAATAGCAACCTCTTTCACTCTGCAGGTGTGTAATCAGGATAGTACCAATTGTTGATGATTTGAAACAGACAGAACAGAAATGTGTCAAAACATGACAATATGGGCAACAAATTTCATGGTAGCATAATCTTGTGTTGACTCAAGGATAGATTATAAGCACTTTAACTCAGCAGTGGAGAAAGGCCCACATTTTTCCTGATCACATGAAGCCTTCACTAACATTTCACAGAAGCCCCTTTGAAATTTGCTACTCAACACAACAAACTCAGTGATTCAAAGACAAAGATATGGTGTGGAGCAGGTCATGCATGCATCCTTTGCTGAAGCAGTGTTGAAACCCAATGAGTCAAAAATTAGAAATAGTTTAAGTCTATTTACCATATTTTTCAGAGTATAAGACGCACCAGAGTATAAGACACATCTTAGGTTTTGGGTAGGAAAATAAGGAAAAAGCTGACTGGGGGTGGATCTGCCTCCTGGAATACCCCCAATCAGCTTTTCCCAGAGGTGAATTTTAGCAGCAAGTTCCATGGTTATGAGCTCTATGCCTTGCTTTTTTTTTTTTTCTGTCTCTGAAACTTCTGAAACTCAGTTTCAGAAAGAACTTTTTTTCTACCTCTAAAAGCCTCCCAAACAGAACTTCAGGAAAAAAAAGTTTCTGAGGCTTTTATTCTGAAGTTCTGTTTGGAGACTCCTTTTCTGAAGCTTCTTCCTGGATGAGGCTTTTTTGCTGAAAAAGAAATCTGCCTCTGCCTCCCTCCTTGCAGCAAACAGCCTGCTTGACTTTCATTTTCATTTTAGCATAGCTTGAAGATTAGCACAAGGAAAAAAAAAATCTCCCAGCATTTTATTTCCTTGCTGCAAGCAGCAGAGGCCCACGGAACAAGCAATGGTAATTGCTACAACCTGGAAAAACTGAAGGTCAGGACAATTAACATGCTAATTAGACCAATCCAACTCTGTGGAAGCTAAACTGGCTGTTTTTGCTTGTTCTAAGGAGGTAAATTGAGGCCAAAGGGTGGGGATCAGGCGAGGCTACATTCAATGTATAAGACGCACCTGATTTTTCACTCCCTTTTAGGGAGGAAAAAGGTGCATCTTATACTCCAAAAAATATGGTAAGTCTATTTTAAGACAAGGAATATTTCACCCCACCAGAAAAGATAATCCTGGGCAAGGCTAATAAAAGTGTCCTGGAAGGGATGATTAGAAGATAAGGCACCTATAAGAAGAATTTGGCATTTCTTATATTTTTCCCAACCCAGAATCTGAGCCATATAAGAAATGTCAAATGCTTCTTATTTAATGTAGGAGCATTCTTTAGTTAACTGACACTAAACCATTTTTTCCTAGGGATTTCAACCTTTCCGTTATCACCTTCTATGTTTTGATTTCCAGTTTTCCAGCTCATTCTACTTCTATATATTATGTTTTGGTTTGCAAACTTCCTGATCTCATTTTTGCCTGTGCTTTTTCTGCCTCCAAATTTTATCATTCCCATTCCATTCTTTCTCTAAAATACTTACATTGCACCTTAGTTTTAGGAAAAATAATTGATCTATGTGCAATCAATGAGTATGAACATTATAATAACTCTCAACAACAAACACCTTCATTTGAACTGAACAAACATTTATATAAGTTACTAATAGGAATAGAATGGATGGTCTATCACAGTTTTACTAATATATTTCCTGATTTACAATTGATTCAGGTACCTGGTTTTGTTGATCATTGATCCCTTCAATTGTTCATAATATAACCTGGATGTGGGTTTGAATGAAGCAAGAAAACATGGCTTGGTGATTGCTGATCAGATAAAACAGAACTATTTTTACCAAAGTGGCTTTAATCTTTATATAAGAAAATAGGCACATGGCATACAGCTAAAACAACTGAAACTAAAATTCAATATAATAAATTGTGACTCTATCCATTCTGATGAAGTCTATGGTTACCAACAGAATAATGTCTCCGTAGGCCCCAAATTTGTCACATTACTTGGGCTTTGTCCCTTCATTAATTGTCAACAACAAGCAAACGAAATTCAAGTCCATGGAGAAAAAGCAATTAGATATTTTAAGCAGTGATAAAAACACCACAAATAATCAATTTCAATGACATTAGCAGCTACTAGGTCTAGGAAAAGTCTATAAATGGGAGAATTTATTACAGAATACCCGCCAGTTTACCAAGCATTGATCCTTAAGCATAGATGGCTGGATTTTAAGAGGAATTTGTAATGATTCTCCTTGTTAGTATAAGGAAAAACAAAAACTAGGGAGGGAAAAGCAGAGCAAAACAAACTTACATCAAAATGGCTGTTAAATTCTATTTGTTTACTTTCTATAAGCAACCCACCAGTAAATTGTTTAGAGGCAATTAGATGTAATCTGATGCACAGAACCTCTGAAAAGGAGAGTAGTTAATTGCAATAATAACACACTGTTTAAAAAAATGTTTATTCTTATTTTTAAGATTGTTTGGCACACCTGGAAAAAAGAAGCTCTGAAATATATTTTCCCTGTAAAACCTAAAGCCAGAGCTGCTCTTTTTAAAACACATACATCCTTTCATTGTGAAAGTTAATGCCAGACGGTACTTAAATTCGTATTAACCTTTCCAATACTATTTATTTATGTTAAATAATCCCACATTATACTCTTGCTCACACTACACAAAATGAAAATGGGATGAATAACACTCATTAGAAAGACTAATTTACCTACTTAAGTTAAAGACATAGCCGGGTAGCTTTGAAAATTGAATATTGAGTGTTCCAAGTTATATTTAGGGAAGGCCAGAAAAGGTGGCAGCTGCAGTTTTGTGTTGAAGTTCAAAGCCATGGGACTCTTGTATACCTACAGAGCTTCAGTATACGCAAGAGTAAAGAGGTAAGCTCTTTGTAGTATGTATGTTTACCTTTCAATTGGAGATCCTGTAGTTCCATGAGAGAAATTATCTGGGGCTTAAATAGGTGGATGAATGAGGCAATTGTTGTTACTGGCACTTTACTTCTTCTGGGCTGAAGTTCACTTTTCTATTTATTTGTTTATTTGATTTATTAACCCTATTTGGATATGCTAGTTTCTCTATCAAAAAGCTTATGGAATGAGAAAGTGGGCAGCAGCTAACCCTAAGCTAAGTCTTGCTATTATTTAAGGCTAGTGGCTGCCTCAAATATTTGCAGTAGGGACCATGTTCTATGCATCTAGTCTCAGATCAAGGGATGAAATACACTACGTATACAGCAGGCTTTCCAAATGCCAACTAAAAATGAGTGTTTGAACCCTTTGGAGGCCTGGCCTGTATACATATGGCACTGCACTGCAGATTTTCATGTCTAAATTGACCTCTTGTTAACAATTTCATGGCTCTATTGACTCTTGCTCAACATTAGAAGGAAGAACATCTACAAATAAACTACTACAAAATTCAAATCATGGCTGGAAGACTAAAGATAAATTCCTGGCAAAAAATAAATGAATGTCTGAACAAATCTCATAATTTAAATATTTTGTGATGATCTTCCATTCCTCTGGCTTTAGAAAGTCCCTGATAGGTATATTGCTCAATATACCAAGAGGAGCAATTCTATCAGTCAAATTCTTCTTATCAAAAGGAAACCTATAATATATGCTAAAACTAAATGTAACAAAGATTTCTTGTTTTTCTTTGAAGACCATCCATGTTCCCACGATCCAGTCAGAGCTGAAGAAGTTTCTTGGATTAGAAATGAAACATCTTCAAAGAAAAACCAGAAAGTCCATTTGTCTCTTGAAAAAGTACCTGTGGGACAACTATGACCTGGATGACTGAGAATCTCCATAGACACCTAGAATTCATTCTCTCCAAATATCTGCTACTTTGCTGTTCTATAACTGAAAGTTGGCGTGGTAAAAGTGCTAACCTGTCCCTCTCTGGCTTGCATGTGGTCAATCAGAAATTCAAAATTAAATGGAAAGAAGTTTACACCATGCACGCAATACAACTGCTTTGTTTTTATTTTGAAGGCAACTGCTGTTTTTTTGTCCAGTTTACACATGTGTGTGAATGCATGCCTATGCACCTTCATGGTAATATGCTGGTCCTATTGGTTTGGTCCTCCACATAAGGCGCAGTTTTTCATGTGGCCTCTTGAGAAAATTAATTGCCCACCTCTGGTACAGCGCCTGCTTCAGGACATAAGGATAGTAGTCAATATTAAATTTTGGCTAAGACCATCCTATTTCCCAATATGTTTAGTCTCAGTAATTCTGGTAGATATCAATTCACAAGTAAACAAATCCTGTTGGGCAAACTATCATCAGCTATGCTCCCCATTCATCATTTACTGTCCCTGAATTTAAGCAGGCCAGAAGACTGTGAACAGCTTATAATGGATACAGAGTGTCAAACTGATCTTGGCAAGACTCTATATCCTCCATTGTGGAAAAGCTAAGATAAGTAATATTTTATAGTAATTTAAGTAGCTAGAAGACCCTAACTATATGAGGGTCTTGCATTGCACTGCACTTGCCATTCCTCAGTTATGTGACAAAGAAAGTGTAGGAAATTGTCCAGAATTTCTTTGCTCCATAATCCTGGGCAGGTTAAAATCATCAAATATGTCCTCATGTCCTACCCATTTTACAATTAGATCTGCAGTAGTCTGATGTCCTCATTACAAATCAAATTAGCGGGCTGTACAGATCAATTGTACATCTCCATATTACTCTTTGACTTTAACTCCTTCATAATGTATAATGTTGCCAGGCCATGTGCAACAGTCTGCAAAATTGCTGCATATTGACTGCTAGCTAGAACCAATCAGTAACCCAGTGGTGGGTTGCTCCCGGTTCTGTCTGGTTCTATAGAACCGGTAGTAAAACCGGCAGGAGGATCTGCCCACCCACCCCGACATCATCATGGATGATCTGCGCATGCGCAGAAGCTTCTGTGCATGTGCAGAAGTGTGTGTGCTCCCATTGTGAACAGGAAGTAAAGGTAAGTAGAACCCTGAATCAGACATTCCATAGCTTATGCCTAACTACTACACTGTGATAATTAACCTCCAATTATTCAGTGTTATAACTTTTGTTCCCATACTTTATTATTTTAGCTATACATAGTTATCCTCAGCAAATTGCAAAATTATGCCATGTACTTGTTGCCATGATGGAAACAAAACCCTCAATGCTAAACTAATTAATGTAATAAAAAGTCACAAAAATCCAGTTTTCAAATGAAATGCATCATATGTATAATACTGGATATACTGTAACTGAATGTCACTAAAGGTACAGGAGAAAAAGAAGAAGTTTTAATGAAATAAAAAATCATCATCATGATCATCATCAGCATCACCACCACCATCATCATCACATCACGAAAACACCTCAAGCCAATCTGGTAAGCAAAAGAATGTTACATAATCTACTTTTTCCCTTCTGTTTTGCTGATGATCTATATGGTTGAGCAATTGACAGCCAAAGAACTCCAAGATTAAAATTAACATTCTGAAAATTACTTATTGAGGTGCTTAATAAGTTGAGATGAAAATATCTTCCATATCAATCTACTCACTACTATACCATCAGAGGGGCTTCCAGTTTTCCAAAACAATATTTATTCCATGGTTTAGGAAAGGGTAGAGCAAGCTCTCTATTATCTTAATAATTTATGTGACAAATGGTTGAAAAATAATGTTTTGAAGTGATATAACTACAGAAGTGATATAACTGCAAGAAAACTAACCTTCAGTAGGGATCCTCAGTTTTGAATATAGCAGTATACCTGAGAGAATTGGGGAATCTAAAAACATTTTTATTTGGGAGCGATGTCTTCCTTCTATGTGTATACATATTTGTTATGTTTATATAGCAAAGCTTTGTAGTAGATTTAAACTTCAGAACCCAACAATGCTTCATCTCCTTGTTCTGTGGCCTGCCATAAGTATGCCATCTATCCCAAATAATTGGGATTAAGGGACACAATAAATCAGACATCAAAAGTATGGCATCCTGGGAGCAAGTGAGATACGTAGGCTGGTTATGTTTGATTACCTGGAAATATGTGTTTGCAAGTAATAATTCAGAATTATTTATGTGAGGGAAATGTTACAATGTTCTTTCCCTATTTATGTTAATTTATCTAAGGTTACATTCATATTTGTTAGATTAGAAAATGCTTGGAAATAGAATTAGGAATCTTGAATCTGGATGCAGACTGCCCCATGTGGGGAACTCACAGATCTGTATTTTGGAACATTTTTCCTGTAGGAAATTATTCCCATAGATCTTTCTGGGGTAGAAGGTGATATAAAAAGCTTCCTGTGTAGAAGATGTCTTTCTCCTTCTGATGTTGACTTCATGAAGTCCAGGACCAACCCTAATTTTAGACAGAGAAACATATTGAAGTGGTGTGTGTGTGTGATTGTTTCTTAGGGTACTATTAGTAGACCCCTGGTGATCTTATCTCTTTGCAGAGAGAGCTTAATGCACCAATGCAGCATATTGTGCTTTCCTAAATTCTCTTATGAGCACCAATTATTGTGGTAGATCAGTTCCAATTCAATATCTAGACCAGTGGTGGGTAGCTCCCGGTTCTGTCCAGTTCTATAGAACTGATAGTAAAACCAGCAGGAGGCTCCGCCCACCTACCCGGACGTCATCATGAATGATCTGTGCATGTGCAGAAGTTCTGCGGATGCACAGAAGCACATGTGCACATTCCTATTGCAAACAGGTAATAAAGTAAGTGGAACCCACCCCTGATCTAGACCAGTTGTTTCTTTGTACAGAATCCTATATTGCATTTTTCCATTTGATGTGAAATCTTTGATCTGCCAAATCTGGTCTTTAAAAATCCAAATGGCCACCCAAAGTTGAAAAGTGCTATTAAAAACTCACAGCATCCAATCTCAAAACTCAGATCAGTGAAGAAGGAGATAACAGCAACTGCTTGACTTCTTAGCTGAGGGAAACAAGATTTAGTCTACCTATTCTCACCCATCAACATGCTGATGAAGAGGCCAGGAGGCAAGGGGCAGAAGAAAGTAAGCAGTCAGTTAGAGTCTGCTCCTCTGGTATGGACTTCTAGAAAAGGCCTTTTTAAAGATATTTTCTCCTTGTATGCATGCACCAAGGCGCTTCCATGTTGAAAGGATTAGCCAGGGACATCATCATTGCCCAGGGAATGCCTGTTTGGGGCTTCCTTTCATGTCCCTATTAATGTGTCCATCAAAGTGGTACCTATCTATATATTGGAAGGAGTTGGAGTGGATGACTGAAGCTTGTCCCGTTCTGCAGCAGCACTTGGGACTCGAACGCGGGCTTGCTGATTGTCCTAGCCACATGAGCCACTACACCCTTTTTCCTTCCTGTGAAGTATGTTGATCGTGGAACAGACAACAGGCCTTCTCAGCAGCAACCACACTCTACATTATGCCCACCAGTAAGGATTATGTCAACTGTCTTTAGTTCCAGGGAACAAATTATATAGGTATTGTTCTAGCAAGCTTTAATGATGTTTGAGCGAATGTCAGAGATTATTTTTCATGCTTGGTCGCACAGTCAGCCAGATGTTTAGACTGGATTTGGCATTTTTGTCCACCTATCAACTCATTCCCAAGGGAATCAGGAATGAGTTGATAGGTGGAATAGGAAGATGTTGTTTTATGATGTTACATATATTGTTGCAGGATGAAAATTGTTCCAAGTTGAGCTGCCTTTTGCAATAAACAATAAACAATAAGCAATGGTCATTTTGTCAATGCCAATGATTTTCAGGCGGTGCACTAGATGTTTTGGAATTGGACCCGAGGTGCCTATTATTATTAGTGTTAATATTATAGGTAATCTACAATTACCATAACAATCTATGACTTACGGAGCTTGGTAATTCAAGTCCTGACCAAGGACCTAAGAATTATTAAGGCAGCATCTGAGGATATAGGTGGTTCCCAGCAGTATATTTTTTGGCAAAATTAAGGTGCTCAAGTTTGATAAATTCAAAATTTCCAAATATTGGGAGAGTCCTTTAGCATTGCTCCAAGGGCTCCTGATTGGTGTAACAGAAGATTTTTTTTTCTATAAGCATTCAACTTCAATATCCAATCTGGGTAATTTCACTTTTTTTCAGATTGCTTTACCCCCTATCTTAGCATCATCTAGAATAGCAACATCAATGAAGCTTTTAAATAACTGTTACATCAGATAGGTTATGAACAAGGTATGTCTGTTTGGATCTTAACGTTCCATAAAACATAACCTACTCATTTTCTAAAACCTTCTCAACTTCATGATCCTTGTAGTTTTACTTACATTCAAATCCAAAATTCTGGCAAAGTTTCCAATGAATTAAATTCATGAACTAAATAAGGGATCTTGGATTTTCTTGATGTAGTCATTCAAAATTTTCTTTCTTCCTTCTTCCATCTGTAGAAATCCCCTCCCCCTTTGGCTTTTGGCAAATACAGCTGATCAATATTACTTTTTAGGTGTAGAGCATACTACCATGTAATTGTTTTCTGATCAGATAGATCTTGAGTCCAGTCAAATATTTATGCTGGGTTCAGATTATTGTTTGTTATTGTTATTGCCTTTGTCCTTGTTATTATCATTATTCCTAAGAGCTGTTAAGGTAATGTCTGAGTTTATAGCCAATTCTGAGCAAGGTGTTTTTAATACTACTACTAACCTAAAATAATAAAAATATCTAGGACACTGGCAACAACCTGTATCAACCATTAGTACCAGTCAATGATATTTTTGACACATTTTTAAATGTCCAGTTGACCGAATTTCATATTTAATGAATAAAAGAGATAATAATAATAATAATAATAATAATAATGATGATGATGATGATGTCCATGTTGAAGAATTTTACAAAATACATCAAGAAATTGCAGCTTCCTGCAATAACACCAGTGGAACAGCAAAAAACTGCGCTCCTCGGAACATCATATATTTTAAGAAGATACTTGGTTGATGCCTAGGACGCTGGCAACAATCCATATCAACCATTAGCACCAGTCAATCGTATTTGTGACACATTTTTTAAATGTTCAGTTGACTGAGTTTCAAGTTTAATGAATAAAATAGATAATAATAATAATAATAATAACAACAACTATAACCACAATAACAATAACATGTTTCTCCCAAAATAAGATCCTTTTGTCAAGCCTGAATTTGATTGGGGTGTGGGATTGTTTGTATCCTTGGACATCCTAATATGAATTCAGTTTGACACAGCTTGGAACTGGAGGAGGATGGAACCTTCAGTCAAAACATCATTCCTAGCTGATGCGTCAACCACATTCCACCATCTGGCTGACTAAAAGAGAAGGAGGAGAGATGTCGCTGAGCAACCAGCTCACATCTTGGTTGGACAATGTGACAGTTGTTTTGGAAACTTGAGAAACTGAAACTTATTAGGAGTGAAAAGCCCGGGAACTTTAGTACTGGATTTTCACCAGTAGCACCAACATGATGTATCTAAACAAGTTTGTTCTTTGAGGAAAGTAATGCCTCGGAGTCTGATCTGTGATGGATGCATTATTTGGAGCCTGACACCTTATATTTTTTTTTGCTACCAAAAAGGTACCAGATCTTATTTTTGGGGGGCGGGTATGTTGTCCACTGACTCACCTTACTTGCGTGGGTTGCCTCTGGCCTCTTTTTCACTATCAGAGGCCTTCAGGAACTTCATCCAGCAAGGCTTTCCTGAAGGCCTTTGCAGCTGATAACAGAGTTCTGGATAGATCCAGAGCACTGGTTACAGAAGCCTTCAGGAAAGCCTTGCCAGCTGCAGCAGAAGAAATGGACTGAGGTGTGCAAGGCCTTGCTGCAACTGTCCGAAGATAAGTAGTAGGGCAGCTCCACCCCCCCCACTATCCCCAACCTAGCTTAATTTTTACCTGTGCACCTTGAAGTGGGTGGGGTCTTAATTAGGGCTTATTTTGGGGGGTAGGGTTTATATTTGGCGCACGTGTAAAAATCAAGCTAGAACTTACTTTCTGAGTAGGTCATATTTTTGTGGAAACATGGTAGTAACAACAACAACCAAAACAACAACAACAATAATAATGTATAAGCACCCTGCAGTTATTATACTGAATTCTTGTTTATCATTAGAGAATAGATAGGCTGGTCCAAATACTGCTGAACATATGCATATGTACATCACTGTACATCTCTTGGAATGGAATGTGATGTGAATATCTACAAAAACTGAAATACATAAAGATATGAAAAGGCACACCAGCATGGAAGTGCATGGTTATATTCAGGTAAAGCTAGAAATGATTTTTTTAAAAAAATCATTAAATGTTTTAGCCTGTAGTAAAATGTTCAGCATGGTATTCATGCAAATGTAAAACATGTAAAACACATCAAACTGCAGATCATATCATGAAGGGCTGTAAGCTGAGGGCATATACCAGTCCAGTACCTGATTTTTTTTAAAAAAAAAAATATAAATGATGCTGCGCTTCAAGAGCCCAGACATTGATATTTGAACATAGATCTTTTTAACATTTATATTTTATTATGTTCTACTAATCTAGATGAAACGTTAATATATATTGCTAGCCCATGTATGATATGCCATATGCTAAATAAATAATAATAAGGAAACAAGGTATTCTATTTGCTATCCTAAATTGAGGAAGAAAACCTTCACTCTGTTTGGGATATGGAATATTTATTCAAACACACACACACCTCACACACACAGCCAGAGCACTGGAGCGGAACCTGACAATGACACTTGGCAGAAGAGCATCACATTATCTTGCAGATGCCGCAAAGGCCACGTGGAGCTATTTGTACAGTTCAGCAGAGACCCCTACTGCACAGGAGATACTATCAGCACTAGTGAGGACCCGGCATGGCCCTAGTTGGACTCTGCTGCCCTATTCACCACTGGCCTAAATTCAGACACAATCTTTCAGAGAAAGGAAATCGATTGAACACACTTTTGGTTGAAAAAAAAATACCATTATTTTGGAACACGGAAAGATATTCCTTTACACCAGAGCACTTTTTTGGTGTGGGTGTGTGTGTGTGTGTGTGTGTGTGTGTGTGTGTGGTGTTTCTGGAAGTTTTGCCAAGTGCAGTTGAATGCATGTATATCACAGGACAGGCTGGTGCCAGAAGAAAATCATTTCAGCGTGTCTTTCCTCCTTCGATAAAATGCAGGCAGCCAGGGCTGAAACAAGAAGCCCCTGCTAAAGTCCTCCACGCTCTGGGACCTGCATTTCTTCCAGGAACATTTGGGAAGAGGGCCAAGGTAGCAGATTTTGTGTAAGAAGCAAGAGAGCGAATGTATCAGCCCCTTTCCTTGTCTCCTCGACAGTTATTTTTAACCGGAATAATTGAGGTGCTTGCCTCACTTAGAGGCATCTTGGAAAAGCCATCTTTAAAGCTTTTGTTGCTGCTTTATGGGGAAATAATAAAGTCTTATGGCAAACAAATGCCTTACAAATGAGCTTACTAATTCATTTGCTCGCCTGCAGTGGTTGGTGCATCACATCTCTCCATAACATTCCACAAAATATCAAAGACTAATCACTGGCATAAGTAAGTCTTTATTATTAAGCTCTTGGAGAGGATTCCTTAGTGTGGTATTCAAATTATGGAATATTTCCCTCCAAAGAGATCTGATTATCCTCCCCACCCACTGAATTAAGTTTTAAAACTTCATTCAGAAAAATTTTATTGTTGTTGTTGTTGCAAGCATTCTGGGATTATTTTTCTGTTGAGGATTAATATGTAGTCTTTTTTTTACTTACCATATCTACTTGACTTTGTTTCCTTAAAATAAAATATAAAACATTTGGATGTTATTGCCAGGAGTGCCTAGAGAGGCAGGGACACTTTCCTATGGGGTAGAATAAAAAAATATAGATGAAAAAGTCTATTTCCCACATTTTCTGAGGACATGCATAGTTTATTAGCTATCTATGACGACTGAAACTGCCCGTGAGGACAAACTGAGTTGTGATATTATTTTGTTTTTCTTTTCAATAAATCAGTGCCTCCAAGTTTTGTATTAGTGGGTCAGTGTTGAGATGATTTTGAATGGCTTAGGTTGCCTGCAGGTTTGAGAAGCATTGATGAAGGTAAACTCGTGCTGTGAAGGTCAAACCCTTTGCCACTCTCTGACTATACAGAGACTGTATCTGACACGAGAAGCCACCAATGATATAACAGCCCTCTACCAAACATCAAGAAGAAAGAGACTGCTATCTTTTAGTCTTTGCTTCTGAATGTTTCTTCAAGAGAAGTGTATGTGTGTGTCTTGGGAAAGCAACAGTAGAGAATGATTAAAAAAAAAAAACTATTGGAGGGGTTTTAAAAAAAGAATGCCTTTTTTCCCTGAGCCTCCCTCCCTCCTTCCCATTGCTAATTTATCTCCGTATCAAAAGCTTTGTAAAACTGCCCGCACGCATGAGTGACAGAAGGCAACATTTGCATGGAAAGGTCAAAGGCCTCTTATAGATAAACGGCTTGATACACAACCCTGCCACTTAAAATTAAAGGAAATTATAAAGCACCTTTTTCTTGGTTAAAACAGAAAGAAAGAGAGAGAGAGAGAGAGAGAGAGAGAGAGAGAAGAGAAGAGAAGAGAAATAAATAGCATCCAGCTTTTTCAAACATAAAATGAAAAAGCAAAAAATAGGAGATCAGTTTCTGGGGTGCTTTAGCACTCTGTGTTGCATGCATTTCTTTTTATTAATATCATTTATTAGCGTAGGCAAGCTATTTTTAAATTTTTTATTTGATAGTTTGTTGCATATAAAAGACAGTGTAAAACTCTCCTGGCAAACAGTTGTTTACAGTGCGCTTTTCAGTACAAAGCTGTTTTAAAGCTCAATTGTGCATTTTGCAGATAAAGTAGGAAAACTAACTGAAGGCTGTATTGTAAGCAGTGGTTGCCGTGGAAACCCCAGTTTCAAGAGCTGGTTCTCCATTACCACTTAATTTAGGCTTCCTAATTGCATTCCACTAAATCGGTAGCGACAATATCTGCAGAGCAAAACTGCATGCCCAGTCTAGCGCAAACCTCTTTGAAACAAGCTTTTTGAAAGCCAGGAGCTATAAAAACTCAGCATGACGTGGAGCATATGAGAAACCTGTAGTTCAGATGTATTGCGGCTGGCTTTCTCATCCTTCCTAACTTCAGTGGGCTCCACACCAATCTATTAGTTCAGTCTACCTTAAAGATCATAAAGCTCTGCCAAGTGGAAACTCATCTGTCCACCAACACGTTGGTGCAAAAGGGATTTAATTGTCCTCCCAACCCGGTATCAGCTTCATCTGATTTTCCTACGTGCCAGTAGGTAGCCTAACCAGCACAGAGGCTCCCTTTGCCTTGAACTGTCCTTGCTCTCCAGCACAAGGAGAACAATACTTGTTCAGTCTCAATTATTTGCCACTGTTCAGCTGTGTAGCAAGCCAGACCGCCCATCTGTGGCCTGAAGAGAGCCTTGTCAGTACCACTAGACATAAAAGCATTCCAATTATCGGCCACACAGCTTTAATAGAGGAGGCAACTAATATGATAGTGTAAGTGATTCTGCCAGTGAGAAGCTCTCCGTCACTGTCAGATTAACACTTCAGTTAAACTCCTGTAAATCAGTCACATTATGCAGTTGCTGGAGGAATAAACACACAGCCCCATTATGCTCAAAATTCCAGAGGGCGATCCCCTCGAATAGGAGTTACACTAGATGTTCCATTCATCTGCATTTCCTGTCATGTTTATTATTCTGCAATTACTAATGTGGGCATTGTTGGCAAGATTTAAGTTGCCTCTGATTAGGTTCCAAAAGGGATGCACAAATGGGTCCTGGAATCTTTTAGGGAGTTAAATGCAATGGCTTCCAGGCTCCATGTGGATGTCCTAAGTCATTTCATCGGAACTGCTTCTGAATAAATAGGAGTAGGATCAGGCTGAATGAGAGAGAAGAGTTACGGGGCTGAGCAAGGATCAGATGCAGAAAGTGTCTCATATTTTTACATGCACACATGTGTACACACTCACACACTCACACAACCAGTGCAAGACTGGTTAGTAAAGTTTCTGACAGGCAATTGAACTGAACACACCCTGTGGCATATCTCCATAAAAATTTAAAAAGTTGAAAGCATCAATCTTTTTGTAAACTGCGCACTTCCTACCTAATCCAAGGGCCGGAACCACATTCTGCCATTCTGCATTAGTTATGCATATGATGTGCGAACATCTAGCAAATAACTAGTTTTTCAGCATTTCACTTTAATTCACTCCCATCAATGTTTGCAAAACAGTTTCCAGATCATTCGAGCCTTTGATTAGTGTCCTTTTGTGTGCTCAGCTGATTTCTCTTTCTGAACAGACTCTGCATACATCTCTTATAAATTATGAGATGGTAAAGTGTGGACTTGAAGATAGGCTGTAGCAAGCATCCCATGTCCACTTTCTCTCAAAGTCTATAGTCTCTGTCCTCATGTTAGGGCATATCACAGCACTGGTTATCACGTGTGCAGGACTAAGATTAAGCCTGACACTAAACCTAAATACACATCCCCACAAGAAAAACAGAGACAACTCCATCCATGCACTGATGTATTTGTATACTATCCATTTCAATAAATATTGATTGTATGTTCATCAGAGAAAATGGCTTGCAGTTCCAGTAGAGGGTACAGAGAATCTGATGAGCTCCTATAATTCTTTGGTGCATTTTTTCAACTTCTAGAAGAAGAACTCTCAGTTGTATACTGTTTTCCTGTTTTATGCTATTAGAACTCTCCCTTTATTGAATTTTGGACTGTGGTTTCCCAGAGGATAATAATGAAGAGTCTTGCACCAGCTAAAGATGAATAATAAAATGTTAACTGTTAAGGTGCCACAACTTTCTAGGTACAATATCTATTACACTAAAGATCCTATGTAGCTCCAGATCTGGCTACAAAGGGAATGTGTAGTTTTGTAATTACCTGCCTATCTAATCAGATCAAGGAAGAAGGGTTAATTCCTAGATCCCTTACGAGATTGCCACTTTGAAATAGAATAGAATAGGATAGGATAGGATAGGATAGGATAGAATAGAATAGAATAGAATAGCATTCTTTATTGGCCAAGTGTGATTGGACACACAAAGAATCTGTCTTGGTGCATACGCTCTGAATGTACATAAAAGAAAAGATACATTCATCAAGAATCATAAGGTACAACACTTAATGATAGTCATAGGGTACAAATAATCAAATAATATTAGGAAACAGCCAATATAAATCCTAAGGATACAAGCAACAAGGTTACTTCTTGTTACTTGTTACTTGTAACACAAATCATCAGCATGTTTAAGAGCTCTAATTTTTTTTATGTGGCCAGAATTGTAATGACATTCAAATACTGTTAACTGAAGTTAAATAAAAATATTATGATACTAGTGGTTTTCTAAAAATATAATTTTCTACTGATGTCCCATATATGCTTGCCAGTGTGGAATAGGCATATATAGGCTAGATGTGTTGTACACAGCCCATTTTACCCTAGGATCATTTTCCTTATTCTATTAACGTGTGAGAGATTGTTTTCCCATTATGCATGATATTTTATATGGATATATTGCTTCCTGCAGTGATGCTCATTTTCCCATTTACTGAATTCTTAGAGATTTTTTTGTTACTCCTTTGCACCACTGAGAAATTTGCTCAGACTTAATTCCTGTCTGTAGCAGTGATAAATAATCTTGATTTCTGCTTCCTATTACTACACTCTATTTATGGGTCAATTTTTTTTTTTATAAAAAGTTTTTTATTATAAATCAAAACAATAAAAGAAACAAACAGAAGAAAAAAACACACAACAGCAATACATACACAAAGACAACAACAACAACAAAAAATACAACAAAACAGATAAAATAACAACAAATATTGGATGTAGATCCGATTTGAGTCCTTTACAA
>JANHFM010002836.1:13183-26918 GCA_032468115.1 Grayia smithii
TTTGGGGGTTTGGGCATGTGCACGCACACATTTGGACCAGGGGTGGGTTCTACTTACCTTTACTACTGGTTCTAAAGGTGCATGTGCTTTGCACGTGATTGGAGTGCGCAAAGCGCCCATTTGGTGTGCACACATGCTTTGCGCATGCGTGCACCAAACGGGCACTCCTGCACATGTGCAGAAGCTTTTTTGGGTGAAAAAGCCTAAAAAAGTGATCTGCGCATGCGTGCGAGCACGCTTTGCGCGCTCCGCACAGACACCGGTAAGTACAGGAGCGCGGGTGGGGCCAGCTCCTGGTCGCATAGAACCGGTTCGGTGACATTACAGCATCACCGCTACCTATTCGCGCGAACCAGCCCGAACCGGGAGCATCCCACCACTGATTTGGACACTCAGTCCGGAAAAGGTTAGCCATCGCTTCTTTATAAGATTGCTTAACTCAAATGGTGTGACTCTGGGCAACAAATGGTGTTACTATATACTACTCTGCTAAACATAACATGTGATGTTATAGCTTTCCATATTCTTAGATGGTTTTAGTGATAGTCTGATGCAATCCATCGATTGAAGGACTGCATCATGGTTAGGATATGTTGCTGTCCCTATTGTGAACAACATTGCAGCTGCAAATAGATTTACGAGGAAATGCTGTGTTCTGTTTTTAATTTCAAAATGTGTTAGGTAGCCCTGTTTGCATCATTCTGCATTCCCTGTGAATGTTTATTGTGGCACATATGTCAAATTAATTTTAGCTACTTGATGTTTTAGATTAATGCTTTGATCCAGGAAGTTTCATAAAATTAGGAAATAAAATAAATGCAATGTCTCCAAGAAACAAGAAACAAGCTCAGAGAGTACCAAGGGCTCCTCATTTCAATTCTGAGCTACAAATTTTCTCCTTTATTGATAACCTGATGTCTGCCCTCATTCTTGGCCTAAGGACCCAATGCTGGGTTTTAAACATTCCCTGTGTCCAGCTATGGCAAGAGTGAGCCTGCAAAGACCCTCTCTTAAAGGAATGACAACATACCAATGACCTTTGTGTAACAACAGTCGCTCCTTACTGTGAAATGTAGTTTGTTCTTTTCTACTTCATGTTATTATATTTCATTCTGGTTTGGGGATGGGTGGGGGTGGAACAAGATCAATACCAGCTATTAATCATTTCCCCTTATGTGCAGAGACCATAAAGTGAAATATAAAGATTGGCAACTTCAGGGAAAGGAATGTTAATTGCTTTTAAGTGTATTGTAACTGAGGAATTTCTTATGATAAGAAAGAAATGTTAATGTGAGCAAGATAACCCCATCCCTATCAAGCCTGGGGAGGACAAGTATAATGCTGATCTCAAAGAAATCCAGGGGTAGATCCCCTGTTCTACTCCTTCTGAAAAGAAGGAAGGGATTTCTGAAGCACTTATTAATTTCTCATGCAAAGCCTAAATACTTATTTTCAACAGAGAAATTAACATGGGACTGTCACACATCAATCCTTGAGGTGTACCTCCAAATAAGTGCCAGAAAGTCTTGATGTCCATGCTACTTCCTGTCTCAATAACAAAGCTGTCATGTAGCTCTGTCCATATCTTACAAGATTGGTGTCAATTTTGGAAGATAGGTCTTAACTGCCACATATTTTAGCCTGGGAAATTTGGAGGGGGGGTTGGTTGGAGCAGTAGAAAATTAGTCATAACAACATTCTGTATTCAAGGACACTTGCCTGCATCAGCTGAAGACTGCCTGGAGATTGTATACAGTTGACTGTGAAGAGTTGATTGGGTTATGTGATGAACTTGTGGGTGTGGGGCAGGGCTGTGAACTGTTGAGTGGAGAAAACCTAGAAGCTTTCAGATTCAAGTTTTCACAGATGTGCCAACATGACATCTCTAATTGGAACTTTGAGGAACCTCAGGCCTCAGAGTTTTATTTCGTTGGGGGTGTTCCTTGGAACCTTGACAGTTGCTTCTTGACCCGCATATAGGTTTCTCAAGAGACAAATAAGTTGGTCTATTCTTATCCATACACAAAACATGTTTAAAATAGATAAAATCTTCATTTATACAACAAAGGTTAAATAAACTTCAAACACATTTTGATATAAATAGAAAGTTCCATTCAAATACAACCAATAACTTCCTTCATTGGCTAAAATCTGAACAAATCAATTATAATTATTCACAAAATTATTCATTTTAAAACTGTTTAGTATAAGCATTTTATTAAAAAGTATCAGACACCTTAATATTCCTAATAAATTGCCAGAAAATTGGCTCAATGTCTTTATAATTAAGTAAACTAATAATTCTTCCATTTTGTTTCTAACTGCTATAAACTTTGTGATTCCATATTTTTAAAAATGAGCTGCAGTCTCCAGATTGAAAGACTGTCCACTTCCCATTTTTCCTTCAAAAACAACACTGTGAGGTGGGCTGGACTGAGAGAGTGGCTGGCCCAAAGTCACCCCAACCAGCTTTCAAAACTCATACAGATAGTCCTCGACATGACCACAATTGAGCCCAAAATTTCTGTTGTTATTTATTGAATTTTGCCCCATTTTACAAATTTTCTTGTTATTAAGTGAATCACTGCAGTTGATACATTGGTAATTTGGTTGTTGAGTAAATCTGGCTTCCCTACTGACTTTGTCAGAAGTTTGCAAAAGGTGATTACATGACCTTGAGACACAGCAATGACCCACAAATATGAACAGTTGCCAAGCATATGAATTTTGATCACAGGATCATGATGATGCTATAAAGGTCATAACTATGAAAAATGGTCATAAGTCACATTTTTCAGTGCCGTTGTAACTTTGAACATTCACTAAATGAACTATTGTAAGTCAACTGTAGTCTCCAGGTTTCTAGGCTAGCACCTTAACCACTACATCAAACTGTTTTTTTGTGTATACTTATGTCAGCCCATCCAGTTAAGTTCAACAAAGTGGGTATGCTCCAGATCCTATCAATTAAAAGAATGTCATATTGTGGGATACCTACTCTACTGCAATTCATGCCCTCTGGAATGATGTCCCCTAGATATTTCTGTGATTCCTATCCCTTATGTCATTCAGGAAAGGTGATTTTGGAGCCTCCTTGTTTTGTTTTATTTTTATCTGATTGTTGGGGTCTCTTCTTCTTTTTGTATTCTGCCTTTTGTCTTTATTTCTTTGAATATGTTGGTTTTTAGTTGTAAGTTGCCCAAAGTTCTTTAGGACTTTTCTCTGAAACCTAACCTTGAAGGTCTTTTGGATCTTTCTGGCCCAAACACAAAAATTCAGAACATACTTCATGTTCAACCAAAAATCAAGGTGTAGCTGTGTAATTGTATCATGCAGCAAAAATAATGGACAAGAGAAGCTCTGTATCTAATCCAAGCCTTTTGAAGCATTTGAGACATCTGGGAATGGAACTAACTCCCTTACAGTAAGTTTTGCTCCTATCTTTCTGATCATTATCAGAAATATCATTTAAATATTTCTCTTTGTCATCCTAGGAGAGATTCAGTGGGAAGGCACAACATTTCATCTTAACAGTCATCTTATTTATCATCTACAAGTAGAAGCCAAAGGACCGTCCTAAATTTAGATTAAATTACCACTAGCAAACTCAGGAGTATTTCACCTTTCCTGTAAGCTTTACATAATAAAACAAATGTTCCAATTCCTGGAGGAGCAGTGACACAGGTGTTGCTAGTTTCAAGGTTGCATTATGATTTTAAATGAATATCCTAAATGGAGCCCAAAGCAGTCAATAACCAACACAGTTTTTTCAACACAATTTTGATCAGGATATTCATTTAATAACATCTTACACAGTTTGAATCCAAATTACTTGCAGGTCTGCCTCCTCCATCTCACATTCTCAGATCTTCAGCAGGGCACATTTTGCAATCCTGACACATATATGCTTAATGTCAAAAGCAATTCCACTTTTTCTGTTGTGAAATAAACTATGGAACAATTTACTGTCATTGAAGCTGTCCCAGTTCTTACCATTTAGAATATTTTATATGTTTGCTATTCTGCGTTTTACTTTATATGGATATGCTGCCTAAAATTTTAAAAAGTTGAGATAGGCAACAAATACATTTTAAATATGTAACCTGCTTACATATTAGAATTTTATGCAAAATCAGAGCTGCTTCCTTATAGCAATTCTTAAAGAATTTTAGTTCTAAATTGTCAGTTAGATGAAATTAATGTAATGAACTAGTATAATGAATTTCTGAGTTTGTCAGCAATTCAGCAACATATTTCAGGCTAGCAGTGTAAAAAATACATAAGGTTCTGTTTTTCGTGTATTTGTTCCCCTCCCCCCCCCAAAAAAAAACTATAAATGTTTTGAGTTTATGCTAATTCCAAATACTCTGACACATCCATCCTTCCAAGTCATCAATTAGTCCTAGAACTACCAAGTTAGCTTTGTTATCTTTTTGAAATCTGATCTGGATCAAAATTCTCTTACAGGCGACAAAAAAGTAATGTTCCTATAGACATGATGAGCGCCGGTCCTGGGCACCTTTCTTGGTGATAAAAGCTCAACTGGGTATGGAGAAGCTGACGGCCCAATCAAATTACGTTGTTGGACATCTTCCTTACCTTCAATGGCGTTGACGTGTTCCCTGATCTGGTTTTGCAGCACTGGCTCTTCCACCCTCTCCAGTAACTCATAAATGGAGTAGATGTTGGGGTGCACCGACTCGAAACGATGGATCTCCGCCCGGATAGCCACAGAATTCGCCAGCTGTTGCTGCTGTTGCTGATAGTTCATGGCGGGGAAACGCCAGACTGTTCTAACCCCACCAGATCGACTGACCGCCGCTAAAGCAGTCAGCGAGCCAGCACCTCCCGTATTAGCCAACTAGCCCGCTAATCAGCCAGCTCCACCGGGTCCCACCACTCACTACCAATTCATGTTCACGTAAATAAAGAAAGCCAGACACAGTAAGCAAGGGCTGGGCACAAAGGCCCATCTCCATGGAGAAGAATCGGATAGACCCGCCGACGTTCCCACCTCTACGACCCCAGCGTAGCCCAAGCTCGGAAGCCGCTACTGAGAGCGCTTGGCGCAACCGCAAAAGCCAAGACAGAAGCCAGTCCTCCAAGGACCCGCAACTGAGCCAGCCAATCACGAAAAAAAGGATCGAGTGCTTCCCTTTGATTCACGTCGGACCCCGCCTTCTTTGCGTAATGACGCATATAGTAAAATCAGACCCCGCCGGAGTTAAAGGATCAGTTGCAGAAAAAGTCATCGCAGTTTTCTGGGAATTGTAGTTTCCGGTGGTTTTGCTACTTCCGGCAATTTCCTTTTAGCCTTCTAGAGACTCTAACCTCATGTTGTTTAGTACAGTATAGGTCAAGGGCCGGTGTATTAGATTATAAGAATGATCACAGTTCCTATGCACAGGCGACTGAGAAAAGGGTTTTGTGTAACTGTATAGTTCATCTGAGGAAAGATGAACTAATAGGCTCAAGAACGGGGCCAATATGCCATTGGCCAGAATGAGAATCTGGATATATCTCATTTTGCTTGGAGCAGTGTTATGGTAGGCGTTTTTTGACAAACGCGGTACATTTGTTTTTTTACTAATAACTAAGAAATTTGCCACAAGAAACCAGTAGGACAGAAATGAGGGGGAAATAAATTTTATGATCATTTGTTTCGTCTGTAATATTAAAATATTAACTTTTCCATAGCATCTAATATTAGATCTTCCTTTTTGATTAAGCAACGTTTCTAGCTCTTCTCGTTTTTTATCTTTGGACTGAATCCAAATATATAGTGGATATAAAAAGTCTACCCACCCCTGCTAATTGGCTAGGTTTTGATATGTAAAAAAAATCAGACCAAGATAAATCAGTTCAAAATTTTTTCCCCTTTAATATAACATATAAATTGTACAATTTAATGGGAAAAATCAGGGGTAAAATAAAAATGTAAATAATGAGGTTGTACAAATGTGCATACCCTTAAACTAATATGTTGTTGAAGCACCTTTATGACAGCATTCAGTTTTTTTGGTAGGAGCCTATCAGTCTATCTTGCCTTGGAATCTTTACCCACTCTGCCTTTCAAAACCATTCCAGATTGCAAGGGCATCTCCTGTAATCTTCAGATTACCCTACCAATTTTCATTTGGATTCAGGTCCAGACTCTGGTTGGGCCGTTCCAAAACATTGATAATCTTCTGGGTTTTTTTATTTTATTTAGCAAATACAGGGACTTAGAGTAGATCAAATGTTAATGTTCAGTCCACCCAGCCAGTGGCAGATTAAGGCTCACTGGTGCCCTAAACACAAGATGTTTTAGTTTAGTTTTATCAATTTTGTTAGATCGGGCGATGGAAGAGACAGGACACAGCTTGAGAATAGGAACAGCTCTTTATTGGAGTAGATCAGTACAACCCAGCGATTGGCCCATCTGACAGCCTGCCCATTTATAGGGATCTGTCAGACATCTGAGTCAATGAGATTAAAGTATTTTCCCACTGTTCTGGTGGACCTGAATGAAGACTATGCTCACTCTTTATTTAGTCTATCTGAATATTCAACACCCCTCTCTACCCGGATTGAGCACTGCCCAATTGGATTTGGCTTTAGGAGATGTAATCACGCAGGTAGGCGGGGTGCTGATGTACCCTACCTGACCTGTGCAGCCCAGTTGACTCAGGAATGCTGCCTAATCAGACTGGCCTGCCGCTGCTCCCGTGGGGACATGGTTGATCTGCCTAGGCCCGGCCCTCCTCTGGTTCTTCATGTGGGTGATACTGCTGCCTAATTGGGTTTGAGTTTCGGTTTGTTGGCTAGTGTCTATAGGGTATTGGTGCCTGTCAGTTTGAGCGATCTCTGGTTTCCTAAGGGCTGAGTTTTTGAGTCGGCCTCAGAGCTGGTCTATGTGTCGTTTCCATAGTCTCCTGCCTTCCAGCTCTACCTTGTATGATCATGGCCCTGTTACTTCAACCACCTTGGCAGGAACCCAGAGAGCACCCTCGATGTAATTGTGGGCATAGACCAGTAGTGGATTGCAAAACCCATCACTACCAGTTCACTCGTGCACTCTGCGCACACGTTCACACACGTGGGTGCAATCTTCTGCGCATGCACATGCACATAAGCATCTGGTGTGAGAGGGCGGAGCCTCCCACTGCTGCTACCAGTTCTACCACTATCTGGGTAGAACCGGTAGCAACCTACCACTGGCATAGACCTTGTCCCCTGTGTTGAAAGTCCTGATTTTGCTGGTAGAATCTCCAGGTGATGAGGCGATGTAATTTGGGTACAACCAGTCTAATTGTGATTGCAGTCTGCAGAGGGGTTTCTATTTGTTGTGGCGCTAGGGGTAATATGCTGTATTAGGAGAAATTTGTCAACCCGGATCTGCCAATCTCCTGGGCCCATTCTGGCTAGAGCTTCTTTGGTTGATCACACCATTCGTTCGGCCTGCCTGTTGCTGGCCCGGTGGAAAGGTGCAACGAGGGCATGCCTGATGCCTTGCTCGGCTAGGAATATTTCAAAATTAGTGGCTGTAAATTGAGGCCCATTATCTGAGACCAGCACGTCTGTCAGGCCACAGGTGGAGAAAAATCTCTGCAATACTCTGAATGACCGTTTTTGCCATGGTCGATGACATGAGTATTACCTCTAGTTATTTAGAGTAGGCATCTACCATAATTAGGAAACTTTGGCCTATCACCGGTCCAGCAAAATCAATGTGTACTCTAGACCAGGGTGCTTTTGGCGCATCTCATTCCCCGGCCAGGGCAGAGGGGGGTGCTGGTCTGGATTCCTGACAAGGTGTGCAGGTTGCCACCCACTCAGCTATTTCCCTGTCCATAAGAGGCCAACAGACATAGCTCCTTGCCAGCGCCTTCATCCTGACTATTCCAGGATGCCCCTTGTGCAAGACCTCTAGCACTGCCTTTCTCAATTTTGGGGATACCATGACCCATTCCCCCCACAGTAAACAACCTTTAATTACAGACGGTTCATGTTGCTGTGCAAAATACGGTTGCAATTCCCCTTTCATAGGCCACTTCGGCCACCCCCTCCACACCCAGTTCAAAACTTGAGTCAGTGTTTTATCCTTGGCCAAATGCCTAGTGATCTTGGCCACTGTAATCAGGCTGGAGACAAAATCCTCGATCAGTAGAACTGGTGCGATAGGAGCAGGGTCTGTCACAAGTTTGGAAAATAGGCATCGGCTGAGGGTATCCACATGGCCCAGGGACTTTCCAGGCCAGTTTATCAGTTTATATGCTGCCAAAAAGATTGTCCACCTAGTCATTCGTGGTGATAAAATAGTTGGGTGGGACAGTCCCCAGCCAGCAGGCCCAGGAGCAGTTTAGGGTCCATTATGAGTTCAAAGTCCATAAAGGTATTTGTGACCTCAGGTTACCTCAGTTCCGTTAGGCCTTCGGTGGCTGAGGACAGCCCTGACACTAAACAGGGAGGCGTCGCAAGTTAAAATGAGGGGCAGGGATTCATTCTATTGGATGAGGAAACTGTCAGAAGACATGAGTCTTTTTACTGCTGAAAAGGCAGCGGCTTCAACCTGGCCCCAGGTCCACATCACCTTTTTTATCAAGCAGCCAGTATAGCAGTTCAGCTACTGTCGCCTTCTGTGGCAGAAAAATACTATAGAAATTCAGAAGACCAAGGAAAGCCTGGAGCTCCATCTTAATCTTAGGGGTTGGGACCTCTTTAATTGCTTTGATCTTACTTTCGGTGGGGTGTATCCTAATCCATCAATCAGGTACCCCAGGAACTCTAGGCACTGCAATTTGGCACTTTTCCCTGTTTCCCTTGAGCCCGGCTTCTCTGAACTTTCCTCAAAAGGTTGAGGAGCTCATGTTTGCTGGCTGCGAACATCAGGGCATCATTGAAGTAGGGCACTACCCTTGGAATGCCCTGCAGCAGGCATTCCATGATACTCTGAAAGAATCCTGGTGCCACGCTCATGCCAAATTGCAAATGGCGGCATTTGAAAGTGCCTCTATGGGTCACAATAGTTTGTGCCTTGGTTGTGGCATCATCGCCTGGCAATTGTTGGTATGCTTGGGCCAACTCAAGTTTTGCTAATGTTTTTCTCCTTCCCAGGGAGCATAACAAGTGCTGAATGATCGGTACAAGATAGGTGCTTTGCTGCAAGACCTTATTGATCGTACATTTGTAATCCATGCAGATGTGGACTAAGCTGTCAGCTTTAATCGGCATCACTATATGTTGTGACCCGTCAGCGGCCTGTGCAGATTGTGGCTGATTCTGACAATGAGGAGGCTGGTGTGGTGCTGCGCCAGCAGCCTGTGCAGCTGGCACTCGAGTCGGACAATGAGGCTGGAGAAGATGTGGTGCCAGAGGCGGGGATTCAGCCAGGGCCTTCAGAACCTCGAGAACCTCTCTTAAGTAAAGAGGACAAAGAGGAGGAGCCTCTTCTCAATGCACGGGCACGCAGAGCTGTCAAAAGGCAGGAGTGGCTCCTCAGGAGGTCTTCTAGAGAGTAAGGCTTGTGGCTAATTGGCCACTCCCTTAGCCTATTTAAGAAGGAACACTGACTGAAGCTATTTGCAGGGAACAACCGTTCACTCTCCTTCGTGCCTTGATCTTAATTCGTTGCAAATTGCTTCTGGGCTTTCTGCCAACCATAGTAAAATTGTGATTACTTTATCTTGGGATTCTTGCAGGCTGTTAAGAAACTTTATTAACAGCCTTTGTTTGAAAAAGACTGACTTATGTTAGTAAAATAAGTTTTGTACAGACTTTGTGTGTGCTGCATTCTTTGGGGTCTGTAGCTGGGGCAGAACAGATGGTGGGTGAAGTTGTGAGAGAAGCAGGGTGAAGTTGTGTGTGTGTGTGTGTATGCAAGCAAGGTATAGCAAGGTCTGAAGAGGTACACATGGGTATGAAGAGGTGCATGTATGAGGATGCAAGAGAGGCATGGCAAGGCTCAGGGAAGGTGCATAAATGTGCGCAAGTGGCCAGTGTAGCATGAAAGGAGAGACTGGCTGAGGGTGCATGGGTGGGGGACACTAACCTCATCAACTTACAACCTTCCCAATTGGCTTCATTACCTTTCTGGGGAGGCTGGTCGGGAAGGTCACAAATGGTGGGGGTGCTGAGATAGTCAGAACTGTAAGGACCAGTCATAACCACCATTTGTTCAACACCACTGTTAACTTTGAACAATTGCTGAATGAATGATCATGAGTGCTATTGTAACACAAATGTTCTTTCAATTATTTTTGTGACTTCCAAAAAATGATATTATATGTATATGTGTATATATATATATGTGTGTGTATATGTATATTTCTTTAAAAATCACAATGAAGTGGCTGTATCCAAAACTCACCAAACAAATTGGATGTGTTTTCAATTTTGTCCATGGTATCTGTAATGGGAAACAAATACAAGAGAAAATATTTTAAGCAGTAATGAACTTTCCCTCCAGAAAAGAAAGAAAATGAGGTTAAAGTAACATATAATTTTGTCCACATCAATAAAAACAAAATCAAATTATCTCTATCAGTTTTCAGGATGAAATCCGACGGAAGGAAGGAAGGAAGGAAGGAAGGAAGGAAGGAAGGAAGGAAGGAAGGAAGGAAGGAATTATTACAGGTAAAAGGGAAGAATTTTATCCCAAACAAGCTGATTGAATAGAATAGAATAGATAGAATAGAATTCTTTATTGGACGTGTGTGTGTGTGTGTGTGTGTGTGTGTGTGTGTGTGTGTGTGTCTTCCAAGTGAGTTTGGAAGAAAACTCAATATTGAGAGGAGAGCACATCTTCTCAGACTGATTCCTAGCAAGTTAAACATGACATGAAATGTGACTTCATTGTTTAAGTGTCAGCAATCTCATAAGTGTGAAATGGTGGGAGTCCCAGGTAAGGAGTGCAGGGGTGCTGCAGGGTTTGAGGAAGCTCTGGGAGGCCACACACAAGAGGTGGGAATGACTTACTGTAGGTGGGAATGACTTAGTGGAGCGACTTGCCACCTATTGATTTTGCTTGTGGAAAGGCAGCAAGGAAGGTTGCAAATGGTGATCACATGACCACAGGTTTCAGCAATGTCATAACCACAAGCTGAGCACCTAAGCACCTGGATCATGACCATCTAATTGCAGGGGTGCTGCAATGGCCAGGACTTCAAGGTCTGGGATATATCCATTTTTTTCTGACACCATTGCAACTTTGAACAATTGCTGAACAAATGAACAGAAGCCAAGGACTACCTGCAACTGTCAACACTGGATACATATAATTATATCAAAAATCACGTTTTTTGAGAGAAAAGTTTCCTCCCCTTAATGTTTCCCTCCCCCTCCCCCTAATGGTTCATATGTATGATTCTAATCTAATACTCTAGAATTGGAGTAAGTAGAGTAAGTAATATTTCAATGAAAATTCTTGTGTCAGTTTTGGAAGAAAGTTCCTAACTGCCAAATATTTTAGCCTGGGAAATTGGGAGGGGGGTTTGGTTGGAGCGGTAGAAAATCAGTCATAACAACATTCTGTATTCAAGGTCACTTGCCTGCATCTGCTGAAGACTGCCTGGAGATTGTATGCAGTTGACTGTGAGGAGTTGATTGGGTTATGTGATGAACTTGTGGGTGTGGGGCAGGGCTGTGAACTGTTAGCTGGGTGGAGAAAACCTGGAAGCTTTCAGATTCAGGTTTTCACAGATGTGCCAACATGATGTCTCTAACAAATTGGAACTTTCAGGAACCTCAGGCCTCAGTTTTATTTTGTTGGGGGTGTTCCTTGGAACTCTGACACCTATTTTCAGTGGTTGCTGAAGCCAAATATTGGCTAACCCCCATGCTGAGGAATATACAGACTACAAACTTCTAAAAATACAAATATTAATTACAAATGCATTTATTCTATTGTTTAATATTAGATTTTAATTTCTTTAGTTTTACACTGTTCATAATCTTACCTGAATTTAAATAACCTGGATTGTCAAACAGATGCAAAGGAAGCAGACAAACACAACAATAATGAATAATTAAATATTATGAGCCTAATAAATCATTTCACTATTAGTTCCCTATTTTTATCATTAGATGTTCCTTAGTATTCAGATCTGGTCTCAGGAGGATAATGTAGCACTTAGGGATGAAGATGCAACCCAGCAGACCAGCATTGGATGACAAGATGGAGAAGACCTGCACAGCCACTGTGTATTTTCCTTTGGTACTCAGGTAGGTGGGCACAAATGTGACCCAGACACTGCAGAAGACCAGCATGCTGAAAGTGATCAGCTTGGCTTCATTGAAGGCCCCAGGAAGTTTCCTGGCCAGGAAAGCCACAGTGAAACAGATGGAAGCCAGGAAGCCCAGGTAGCTGAGAGAGATGTAGAACATGACAGCAGACCCTTCATTGCACTGAAGGATGATCTCTCCAGGCTGGGAGTGGAGATCAGAGTCAGGAAATGGAGGAGAAACTCCCAGCCAGGTGGAACAGATGATAATTTGAACAGCAGAACAAGAAAGGATGATGGAGTTGGCCAAACTTTTCCCCAACCATCTCTTCACACTATTTCCTGGTTTTGTGGCCAGGAAAGCCAGCACCACCATTATTGTTTTTGCCAAAAGAGAAGAAATGGCAACTGAGAAGATGATGCTGAAAACTACTTGTCGGACAAAGCAGGTGGCTTTCCTTGGTTGACCAATGAAGAGAAGAGGAGATAAGAAGCAAAGCAGGAGGGAGACCAGGAGGATGTAGGAAAGGTCCCGGTTGTTGGCTTTGACAATTGGAGTTTCTCGGTATTTAATGAATATGACTAAAACAAAGCCTGTGATTAGGAACAAGGGTAGGGTAAAAGAAGCCAGGATAATACTCAGATGTTCTTCATAAGAGAGGAAGGATATCACTTTGGGAATACATTGGATTCGATCCTCATTTGGATATTTTTCATCAGGACACTTGGTGCATTTCTCCATATCTGAGGAAACCAAACACCAATATTTTACAGAATAAAATCAGCTACCTTTGAAGGGCAGCTGATACTGAGAGAAAGGAAAGCCCAGGTAAATAGTAAAGAATTTCCTGTATAATTTGCTGAATCTTGATAGGAACCTACATTGTTGGAACTAAATAATGAGTCAGTTAATCTTTCAGATCCAGTTCAGAGGATCTGGTGAAAATTCACTGGAATAGAAAGCTAAGAACACAATCTGGTGTATCTACTTACATAAATGGTTAAATGGGTTTAATGAGGTGCACCCATAACTGTCCACACCATCTCATTGTGGATTGGTGGCATCTTCTCAGTAATCCTCAAGGGGAGGCCCATGTAGAACCCCCTTCTTTCTGGAAGTTGAAGTAAGACCATTCCTCAAGTTTCAAAGAACTCAAATGTTCTCAGATAGATAAACATGGAAGGATGCATCCAAACCCAAAAGCAGAAGAGATATTTTATCTGGCACTAGTAAAGCTTGCCAAATCTGCTTCCTCTTCCCTCCCCCCCTCTCCATTTCTTCCCAGTCCCTTCAAGCTTGCTTTGCTATTCCTCCATTGAGGTATGAAATTGTGCAAGTTAAAAATAAATTAGAAAATGGTGGAACTGCAATCTGCCTTTTAATTTGCACTTCCATAAAATCCACTAGCATGAGGCCTCCCTCTCCCCCCCTTATTTATTTATTTATTTATTTATTTATTTATTTATTTATTTGTCAGCCACCTTCCTGAGTGGAGATGGTCCCTTCCGGACAAGGAACACAGTCATAGCAGCAA
>JANHFM010002836.1:26966-37475 GCA_032468115.1 Grayia smithii
GACCGCCCTCTAGCGGTCGTCGGCGCGGGGACGCGCAGCTCTCCATGCCGTCGTGCTCAACTTACCCAATCAATCAATCAATCATCAGTCAGTCAGTCAGTCAGTCAATTAGAATAGAGCTGGAAGGGACCTTGGAGGTCTTCTAGCCCAACCCCCTGCTCGAACGGGAGATACCATTTCAGATAGGTGGCTGTCCAAGTCGTTTCATCCATCCCAGATAAACCAGACAGGACAAAAAGTTGAGATCATTCTACTCCATTCTAAGGGTCCATTAACAGAATCTTGCAAGTCAGAAAGTACAGCTGTCACTTTTAATTGCTTCATTCATTAGGGTGGGCCCTTGCTAAGTTTCTTTCTCTGATCATTAAGCCACTAGTTGCTCCTCCCTATCTTCTATGTCAGGGTTAGAAATTAGTCTTTAGCATATGTCTTAGGTGGGTCCCAGTTCCTTCTTTAGAATGCGATACTTGAATCTGGAACAATCATCTATTTTTCAACAAGTTTTTATATCATTGTCTGGAGGCTCAAAAGTAAAACTAAATTTTACCTCAACTAGTAGTTTAGAATAGAATATAGAATAGCAGAGTTGGAAGGGACCTTGGAGGTCTTCTAGTCCAATCCCCCTGCTTAGCCAGGAAACCCTGCACACGGCAGCCAGCTGCACTTGGGTTCTGGTGTGTGTGCAAAGACCAGCTGGCTGGCCCACATGTGCACGCCGGAACCCAGGAAAGAGTAGCTGGCTGGTGTGCGTGCACAACAGACCAGCTGGCGGGCATGCATGTATGCAACCGAACCCGGAAGAGCAGCTGGTGATGGCACGTGTGCCCACAGAGAGGACTGTGTGCCACCTCTGGCACGCGTGCCACAGGTTTGCCATCACGGCCCTATACCATTTCAGACAAATGATTATCCAATCTCTTCTTAAAAGCCTCCAGTGTTGGAGCACTCATAACTTCTGGAGGCAAGTTATTCCACTGATTAATTGTTCTAACTGTCAGGAAATTTTCAGTGCCTTGATTCCTAATATAAGTAGACCTCAATGTACGACTGATACTGGGACCAGAATTTCTGCTGCTAAGCAAGGGTTGTTGTCAAATGAATTGCGCCCATTTTTTTTTAACCTTTTTTGCCTTTTAAGCTTTTAAGAAAATCATATTAGTTGTTAAGTGAATAATGCGGTCCTCAAATGAATCCAGGTTCCCACATTGACTTTGCTTGTCGGAAGCCACCTGGGAAGATTGTAAAATGGCAATCACATGACTCAGGGATGCTGTGACAGTCATAAGAACAAGTCACTTTTTTTCAGGGCCATTGTAACAGTCACTAAATGAATGGTAATAAATCAAGGGCTACCTGCATACTGGGGGACGCGGTTGCTCAGTGGCTTAGACGCTGAGCTTGTCAATCGAAAGGTCGGCAGTTCAGCAGTTCGAATCCCTAGTGCCGTGTAACAAGGTGAGCTCCCTTGTCCCAGCTTCTGCCAACCTAGCACTTTGAAAGCATGTAAAAATGCAAGTAGAAAAATAGGGACCACCTTTGATGGGAAGGTAACAGCGTTCTGTGCGCCTTTGGCATTTAGTCATGCCAGCCACTTTGAAACGGCTTTGAAACGGAGATGAGCATCGCCCCCTAGAGTTGGGAACGACTAGCACATATGTGCAAGGTTAACCTTTACCTTTACCTTACATGTATACTAAGGCAGAAATGTCTGCCTCAAGCATCTACCGGTAAATTAATTCTCGTCCAAGGTTTCTTTCTTGTGCTACCACCAGATGGAGCTGAGTTTTATGGATAAGGAAACATTCAATGTTGATAGCCCTGCATATAAAAGGAAAGAAAACAAAAGAGTAATTTTAGATGTGTTTGGACTGGTTTTACAGCTATTGAAGTGCTGGGGAGTTAACAACTAATGGTACCACTTCAGTGTCTGGAAAACATGGACAATGTACTTCTCCCAAATGACAGCCATTGTAAAAACTTTCCCTTAGTTGAATCTCTTATTTATAGCAAGAAGAGGCTAAATACCAGTAGTATAGTTGTGTAATTTGCCTTTTAATCCCTCAAATCCTTCCCCATCATGCCAATTAATTAAACCCAAGGGCCTTGCCAGCTACATATACATCAGGGGGTGGGTTCTACTTACCTTTACTACCGGTTCTCTTCATGCACGCGCTTTCCGTGTGATCGGCGTGCGAATGCGAGCAAAGCTCGCATTTGCGCTAAACGCGCGCTCCGTGCAGGCGCACTAACCTTTCCTTGGGAAAAAGGAACGTGCAGAGCACAGAAACGTAAGTACGGGTGGATGGGTGGGCCCAGCTCACCATCACCGCTAACGGATCGCGCGAACCGGGCTGAAACGGGAGCAACCCACCACTGATATACATATATACCCAGACACATACATATACTTGCCAGCTACATACACACACACACACACACACACACACACACACACACACACAGCATATATGAATTTATTTTAAAAATACGCCAAGGCAGTTTCCAGTGCTTTCAGAATAGACTGAAACCACAAAGGCTGTGCTTTCAAATACAGCAATAGAATGAATTCAAATATAAAATCCAACTAACCAAGAAAAGAAAAATCCAATTAACCAAAGGGAAATCCACGCCCAGATGAAAAACAAAAAAGAAGTAGTTTTTTCAGTTTTTTCAATTTGGTGTAGTAGCACATGCTACAAACCAGAAGATGGTGAGTTCTAGTCCTGTCTAAAAGCCAGCTGGCTGACTTTGGGCCACTCACTGTCAATCCTATTCACCTCATAGGGTTGTTGTGGGGAAAATAGAAGGAGGGAAGAATGTTAGATATATTTACCGCCTTGAGTTACTTATAAAGTAATAAAGGCAGGATAAAAATCTAATAAATTCACTGTGTTTCATCATACTATTCATTTTATTTATGTATGAAACATATTGTTTTGCACTAAGAAAGTGAGGTATATACATACTGTAGCTTGCTGCTCTGCTGTGTAATCCTTACAGCAAACCTCAAAAATCTGTTAGGTTGAGAAATAGTAATTGACAAGTTTCCTTTTTCCATCGTTCTAGCCCAAATTTTCTCCAAATTGGGGTCCCCTGGATTTTCCTACATCTTAGAGGCACTGGCTTGGAGAAAGCTGTTTTAACTAGGATATCATGCCATTAAATGTCTGTCTATATTGCTTATTGCCAAATGTCTGCTTATTTTATTTTGATATAGACAGTAACTTCACACAGATGGTGAATGCCTGATGTATGCTGTACTATTATATTGATGCTGCTTTTGCTTCTTCAGTTCCAGAATTTGTCTAATTCATGAAATATCTCTGGGCTCATTCGATTATATTAATATCTGGTATGCAGTGCGGGTTCCAGACAGATGAGCTGTATTCAAGAATTGGTCTAGCAAAAATTTTGCATGCCCTAGTTTGCAGTTCAATGTTACTGGAGAAGAAGCTACGCAAGATTAGGTTAACAACTTTTACTGCTTTTTGGCAATGCTATATAGTGATTAAAAAACAGCCTTAGTTCAAAATGTTGGATTTTTCTCCAACAGGGTTTAGGTTCTGCCTATCTGATGGAACAACTTACATTATGATGATGCACTGGTGATATTATCTAGTTTGGGTGAAGAAACCTCTGCAAGAAAACAACCAAAATCAAGAGAGCACCAAGGATCCCACAACTTACATTTTTTTCATACATCCCACTCAATCTAAGCTACAATCACTAACAAAGTCTCATATAAATCAAACCCTTATTTAAAAGCAAGCCTGCTTTTAAATGAAATTTTCCCGTTCGGACATCATGCCCAGTTTAATCCTTACTAATTTTATGTGAGTTTAGTTAATTGTCCCCAGAACAGACCCTTAATTGTTGTAGCGTCACATTACATATATTCCTGAGAAGGTGGATTGGGAGCAATTTATTCTTTCCTTTTTTTTACCCTTCTTTTTTTAATAGTCCTATCTTATTATTTAAAAATCAATGGGGGTGGGGAGGAAAGCTGAAAGATAACCAGTAATTAAAGTATCTCTACTCCCCTGGGGGTAATTAAGAAGCTATACATCAGTAATCTTCCAGCCATAAACAATGAGACGAAATCCAAGGACTGGATTTAATGATGGAAAGGCCCTTTGCTGAATGTATTTTCAAATAAACATTAGACAAGTCCTGGCCATGGGGACAGATACAGTGGGATAACATAGCATTATATTAAGTGCTCTTTAGAATATTCATTTCAATTTGGTCTCTGGAGAACAGCACTGGAGTGATTTCTCATCAGTTTCTGATGTGGAAATCACCTTCTTCAGACCACAGTAGTGAGTGTCGAGACAGAAATGGCCAATGGTACCACACATAATGACTGGCGTGGGAGAGAACTGGATGAAGGCTACAGTGACCTGGGTTTTGGTTTGGGGGATTTTTTAATCCAAAATTCAAGGGGAAATTGGGTGCTTCTTTGTTTGTACTCTGTGACTCAATTTTAGATTGTATATGATGGTTTTCCTTGCAAAAATCTGTTCAGCATTGGTGCTCTGTCCAGCCATGTTCAAATTCAGTGATGCTGTCAGAAAAAACCCTGAGACCTACAACAGCAACAGAATAGTTGGCAGCCTTAAGGCTAGAAGTTGCCACCTGCCATGGAAAGAGTTGAAGAAGGAGCCTTGACCCTAATCTATGCCAGGGATTAGTGAAACTCCAGATAAAGATCCTAGATTGCTCTTGAGGTGGGGGGTTTCCCCAGCTGTTGAATCAGTGGAGGTAAAGAGTTAAATTCACATTAAAAATTATTTTTCTTTTATGTGGTGAATCAGGCAAACACGCCGACTTGAATTTCAGGTGTTTATGTCCCCTGCGGATACTCGGCGCCCTGGCTTCTTTCTTCCCTACACTTTTCACACCTGCTCTGCATCCCCCATCAATCTAAACTAGAAGGGGTGGAAAACACCAAACCTTGGGGACGCTGGGGTATTTCCACCAGCAGTAGTGGCAGCACCTGTATGTTAATTGAGAACACAGATACTAATAAATTTCACTCTAACCAACAACAGATGGGTAAGCGTGTCTATCAAATGTCATAATATTGTAGGGTGTACAGTAGAGTTGCCAGGCTGAGTTTGGGCTGCAAAATTCTGAATGAACACTGGGTGAGAACAAAGAAATACAAAAGCCTCAATTTTTTTTTGATATTTACTGGTTATCCAGACTTTTGCAGCCAAGATCTGGAAGCTGCTTATAACAAAGCAGACTCTGGCAATATACAGTAGTTCATATGCAACCATAATTCAAATGTTGGGTGTGATGTTTAATGAGAGACTGCTAAACCAGTGCCAGATGGTTGCCAACCAAAGAAGACAACTAACTCCCTACTACGCAAGCAGTAGTCCAGAGGGACTTTTTATTCAGAATTGGATAGATTGGGAGGTTTCTTTTAACATTTATTTGAACTCTGCTTTGCTTCCATCACTAGTTAATAGAACAAGGGTACTAACTTGGGAAACAGATCCTACAACAAAGCTGAGTGTTGCCCTCACATTTGCACCAACGTAGGCCCCAACAAGTATGCATACAACATTAGAATCACTTTCATCTAGTGTGATATCAGCCAGTGGTGGATTTCTACCGGTTCACCCTGGATCAGGCAAACCAGTAGCAGTGGTGGCGGGAGGCTCTGTCCACTTGCCCAGACACTTCTGAGCATGTGTAGAAGTGTTGCGTGCACCCGGAGTGCACGTGAGCGCACAAGCGAACCAGTAGCAAACTAAATTGAAACCCACTACTGATATCAGTCATCTTCTATAATATTATTATTAATCTCTCACTGTTCCTATCACCCATCTCCTCCCACTTATGACTGTATGACTGTAACCTTGTTGCTGGTATTCTAAGATTTTTACTGATTGTTTCCTAATATGATTTGATTGCTCATTTGTTCCCTATGTCTATCATTAAGTGTTGTACCCTATGACTCAGGCCGAATGTATCTTTTCTTATATACACCGAGAGAGTATGCACCAAGATAAATTCCTTGTGTGTCCAATCACACTTGGCCAATAAAGAATTCTATGTTCTATGTTCAGATGACATTAATTTATTCATTAATAAGATCTATGGCTAGACAGTCCACAGGATTTGCAAGTTGAGTGTGCATGGCAAAAGTGGGAGGACTGGAGAAAGAAGTTGCACGTTCAGTTTGCACTCATTTGCACAAGACATTCTAAAGAAGCGTGTCTAAAGAATTTAAGACATTTTCGCACACACACATTTTGCACACTAGTTTGAAAAGATATCATTCAATCAGAGAAATGATAGAGTCACAGGGTTGTAAGGGACCTTGGAGGTCCTCTAATCCAACCCCTTGGCCAAGGCAGGAGTCCTTAATTCTATCTCAGACAAATGGCTGTCCAAATTTATTTCGAAGTCGAAATAAATACAAATACAATACAAATCTTTTCCTGAAAACCTCTAGAGATGGAGCACCCAGAACTCTGGGAGGCCAAGCTGTTCCATTGGTTAATTGTTCTCATTGTCAGAAAATTCTTCCTTAGTTCTAGGTTGGTTCTCTCCACCTTTGCTTCTTGTCCTGCTCTCAGATTCTTTGGAGATCAATGTCACAACAGAGACTCCTTTAGAGGACTTGGTTCAGTAGTTATGTAGCTTATTAAATATTATTAAATATTTAATTTACAATAGTTAAATATTTATTTATCTTTAACAACAGATTATTTATATTTAGCAACAATTATTAAATATTTATTTACGATAGGTGGTCTGCTAGATTGAGGACTTTTATTTAGATGCTTATACAATCTTTTTACTAGGGATTGAGTTTGACATGGAAATGTATTAATTAAATGCAACTATCTCAGAGTAAGGTGACAGGAAAGAAATGGGGCGCAATTTAATTGCAGTTTAGTAGCAGAATATTTTCTTCCCAGAGGCAAAGGAGACATTTTTCATTGCTAGCAGAAATCTAGTTTTACAGGGGAAAAAAACCCTAGATTGTACAAGGCAGAGGATTGGACGGAGCCACTTTTAACATTTGTTGATGGTCCAAGGGCTGCTTCTCTTTCTTGTTTGTTTTTCCCCCCTCATTTCTGGCTGTTGCACTGATATTAGAAATCATTATTTCTGGAAACCCTCTCGCTTTTGATAAGCAATTACCAAGAAAGTGAGGAGACTTTTCTTTCCATTTTGATTTTTTTAAAAAAACAGTGAAAAACAGAAGAAATGATGCTATTTGCAAATAGTATCATATTTGCAAATTGGTAAATGATCTCTGGCGGGCCCGGGACAGAGGTTATTCCTCTGTCCTGGTCCTACTTGACTTCTCAGCGGCTTTTGATACCATTGACAATGGTATCCTACTGTGACGGCTCAGAGGACTGGGGGTGGGAGGCACTATTCTGCAGTGGTTCTCCTCCTACCTCTCAGGCCATTCACAGTTTGTATTGGCAGGGGGACAGAGATCGACCCCGAGGCCCCTCACTTGTGGGGTGCCTCAGGGGTCAGTTCTCTCCCCCCTCCTATTTAACATCTATATGAAGCCACTGGGTGAGATCATTCGTGGTTTCGGGGTATTAATGTCCAATATGCAGTGCGGGTTCCAGACAGATGAGCTGTATTCAAGATTTGGTCTAGCAAAAGTTTTGTATGCCTTAATTTGCAGTTCAATATTACCGGACGAAAATATTTATTACAAAAAATAAAATCCACAAGTTTAAAAAAACAGGGATAAGAATATAGAATTCATTATATTAAAAAGTTCTAAGTAATCTATTCATCTCTACTTCTAACTTGTGACTTGAAGACATGGTTATTCCAACAAACGGGCTTAGACTGGTTACTGTTTTTTAATTGATTTTACTGATGTCTATTTTAATTGCTAGTTATCATTGAATATAAAGTTTAATTTTCTTTTAAATTTTTTATTGTGTGTTTTTTAGAGTTGTGAGCCGCCCTGAGTCCCTTGGGAGAAGGGCGGCATATAAATCTAATAAAATAAAATAAATAAATAAATAAATAAATAAGCATAACTAAGGAATAAAGATGACAATCATTAGAGTGATTTGTTCAATTGGAGGGCATTCAGAGCCATGTTTTAACACAGGGATGTCAAACTCAAGGCCCGTGGGCCGGATTCGGCCTGTGGGGTGCTTAGATCTGGCCCATGGGGCTGCCTTGGAAACAGCAAAGGACTGGCCTGTGGTGCCTCTGCTAGTGAAAATGGGGCTTACGAGGGCTGTGCACGCCTCCCTGAGCTCCGTTTTCTCTGGCAGAGGGTTGCAGGAGGCTGTCACAGCCAAAAATGGCATTCGGGAGCCAGTTTTCATTGGCAGAGTGTTTGGGCCACCACAGGCACCCCACCTGACATGAGTGACATCATGCTGGCATACCCAAACCGGCCACACCCCCCCGAGGTCAAACACAACCCTGATGTGGCCTTCAATGAAATTGAGTTTGAAATGCCTGTTTTAACACCATTAGTTTGATCAACTTTAACTCATGGTGAAATTTCCCTGAGAGCATTGCTAAGGGAGGATCCCACTTACATTGGGAAGTCCTTAAATGGGGAGTCCTCAGACTTGAAGAAAATGTGGGAAGTACCATTACCCATGAAAAAGTCCCAAGTGGAAGAGACTTGAAGAAGATGAGGGTGCAAACAGACTCATATTCTATTATCTGGCAACAGCATGAATCAATCTTGTCTCTCTTGACTAATTTGGTTCTGGATGACCACTTTGGTCATTTCAATTTAAAAACATTCTATTAATAATGTGTTTCTTGCCTCGGGAAAGCTTGGTTATGGAAAAATTTTCTTATTTTTTTTGTAAGGTAAAATCTGGACAAACTACTAACCATATTTAGTAAATGTATTAAGTAAACAGCCTCTCAGCTCGTCTTCACGCAGAATGGATCACACGGACAAACGGTGAGTTTCAATGTCGGTTTATTCGCTGCTGGAAGTAAAAGCCGGTGCAGCCTGCTCTAGTTCAGCATTGGGAGCGACTGCCTCCCAACGCTTTTTAAATGTTCGCGCTGTGCCGCGCCGCGCCCCTGCTCAGCTGTGGGGCGTTAGGAGGTTGGTGACGTCAGTCTTCTTATAGGTGTTTTGCGCCGCGTCGTGCCGCGCCCCTGATCAGCTGTGGGGCGGTTGTAGAGCTGTAGACAATGCCTCTCGTTCGCTACCCATTCCTGTCCCGGGTTGTCTTTGTGAGTAAGGTGAGGGTGAATGGGTGAGTGAGGGGTGTGTGTGTATGTGTGTGTGTGTATGTTTCCCGTTGTGCAGTCCCACCACCGTGCCGGTACCCAGATGTCCCCCCTCCCCGCAGTATATGTGTCGGTGCGGACCCGACAATAGTTCTATTGAAAGACAGACAAATCAGGTAGTAGAAGAAAAGCATGGAATGCTTTAGAGACAATTATAATTGATCTTAGGTCCAAAAGGCTTCAATCACTTTGAAAGTGATGGAAATTTAGTGATCTTATATTTCAGTTCCACTCTGGTAAAGTGCAAGTTCTTGTCTAAAGATGCTTTGGCTCATTCTTAATGTGTGATAATGGAAATCCTATTTAGAAAATCAATACGAATTGTCATACTAAAAAAAGCAGACTAATTGACAATCTAGCATTCATTGTTTACTTGAGAAACCTTCTTTTTAAATTGTGTCATTAGAGTTGTAATCCTGTAAATCATGTACTAATACACTTCCCACAGAAAAAAAGATTTATGGTCCTTACAATCTTTTTAAATAAATACTTTCCAACTTTTGCCTAAAACAGGAAAATATTATGGCTTTTTAGCACTGAAATTGTAAAGAAATTACAAAATCTTTAAATATAAAACTGCTGCCTCTAATTTAAAGTTCTGGATTCTGTCCTATCATTAGTGTATAAAATGAATAATTAATGTTTATCTTTCTCCCTGATGTTATTCAGAAGATCTGAAACTTACAAATTTCAATCTTATACAGCAGGGGTGGGTTCTACTTACCTTTACTACCCGTTCTGATGATGCACGTGCTGTGTGTGATCGGCGCGCACGCTAAGCGCGCACTCCGCACATGTGCAGTAACCTTTTTTGGGGAAAAAACCCTCAAAAAAAGCATTCTGTGCATGCGCGGAGCACAGACAACCGTAAATATGGGCACGTGGGTGGGCCCAGCTCCTGTGTCAGCCTCCCGATCTACTTCACTTTCGCTTTCCTAGCTGTCGGCTGCCATAGAAACGGGGGGAGGGGTAAATGAGTGAATAAGATGGAGGAGGAGGGAAGAGACGAGAAATGAAAGTTACAGATGATGGACGTTCCAACCTGATGACATGCAACGCGGGGATGACCACCTGACGCCTGGAGCTGCCGGAGATTGGACTATAGTTCAAGGGGGGCTTGATGGGAGGGGGAAACAGATGCTTTTAATATATGCACTTTGCACCTTTTTGCTCAGACTTGGAATTGCTTTCTACCATTTTCTCTAACTGTCTCCAGTAAAAGCTTTTACTCTTTAACCT
>JANHFM010002837.1:66251-78645 GCA_032468115.1 Grayia smithii
TTTGTAAAACTTTTCAATAAAAAAAAAAAAGTCACCCCCAAAAGGTAGCGATTAAGAAGAGGAGTGTAACCAATCCTTTTAACCCAATTTTAACCCAATAACAAAGATGAATTCTTTGCAGGTGATATTTTGAAAACAAATATGATTAATGTAGGAAAATGCAATAGTTAAAAGGAATTTGTTTCCACATAAGAGGCCTTCAGAAGATTTGTTATGATAAAACCTTGATTCATTGAAGAAAAGACCTTACCCTCAGGAGAACAAATATCCCATGCAATATCATGTTTGATGAGCTTCAGGGAATCAAAATCATTCAGAAAAAACATCCTGTCCTTGGTCCCAGCTACATCTTTTAGTTCTCTTTTTACAGCATCTTTGACACCTATGGCATATACAATGGTCCCTGCACTCCGCAGCTCTTCTGCAGGTAAGGTTACTTGATCCTGGGATTTACCATCTGTAATAACAATGAGGAACCATGGGACATTATCCCTGGCTGAAGTTTTGAACAAATTCTTCATGTAGTGTAAAGCATCGCCAGTTTTAGTGCCACCACCAATCTGCCAGATCACTTTTATTGCATCTTTTAATTGGGCCAATGTATTATACTCATTAATCAGAAACTCTTTTTTTGGATCACTTGCATACTGAACCACCCCAAAACGAACTTGATTGGGGCCAATCTGGAACATGCTAATCATTTCTTTCATAAAGATTTTCATGTCAAGGAACTCTTCTGTTTGGATACTGCCAGAACCATCAATCAAGAAATAAATATCTGCTTCCTCTGTCTCTTCCAACCTAATGAAAAGAAGAGAGGAAAGTAAGAATGGCAATTCCTTTACTGTGAAGTCTACATTCACTTTCAATAAACATCAATGAGATATTCGATGATATTACCTCAGCTTCCCAGAACATAAATTTATGTTTATATACATTATATAATTATATATATATTAAAAGCTACTACTTATCCAGTAGTTCCTTGCACAAGATTTATACAAGGAACTACTGCCTTAAGAACAAAGTAGGTAGGATGGAGAAGAAAGTTGATTAGTTCATATATAATTTCTCATTTTTGAAGCCAAAACACAAGCCAATACTCAGTAAGTCATTGGAAGCATTACATTTTGAAAAATAGCAATAAATAAATATATATGCTAGGTAGTATTATAAACAAAAAGATATATACTTTGAGAAAGATGCATACATGTATAGTTTAATGTAAACATTCAAGCACAAGACAAAATGGCCATATTCACTTGCATACAATATAGCTCCTTTTAGTTTAGTGAAAATTTAAGGGGTGCAAATTTGAAGTTCAAAAGCATAATAACTATTCTTCTGCATCCTGTTTTTTCCCTAGAAAATTCCCAGCCATTCCTAACCCCCAAACTTTATCAGGGGCAATTTAAAATCCGAAGTTTGAAGATGGAGCACAGATGGGAATACAATTAAGAAGTCCTATTCCTGCCATTTATTATATGTTTTAATGCTGTCCAGCTTTTGCTTTATGGAAAATGGAGAGAAGGCACAGAACAAAGTATGGATCCCTTAAACTGGTGAAGCATGAAAACATCCTCAAAGTCAATCACATCCTGCAAATTTAATTGGTGATTATTGAAAACAGTTTAGTACCGGTATTTCATTATGCAATTTTATTTGGGCAAAACAATTACCTGTCCAGTTTCTGTCTCTTTCCCTGCATCTTAGATAACTCTTAAAGGAGGGATGACAGGATGCTTTTGAACAAAGCCACCACAAGCATCTTTGCTGGCTGTAAAACAAAGCTATAGCTCCATTATGGCAAACCTATGGCACATGTGCCCGAAGTGGCACACAGAGTCATCTCTCTGGGCACACCAGCCATCGCCCATTGTGCCTCTGGGTTCCAGTGTGCATATGTACACTGTCCAGCTGGTCTCCATGTGCGCAGGAACGCTGGAAACAGGAAGAGCAGTTCCTTGGCATGTATGTGTGCACCAGGAAGCTGAGCTTCCAATTTCTGGTACATGCGCACTGGCCAGCTGGTCTCCGCATGCACAGGAGCACTGGACACTGGAAGAGCAGCTCCCTAGCATGTATGTGTGTGCTGAGAGGCTGAGCTTCTGATTTCCAGTGCATGCGAACTGGCCAGCTGGTCTGCACATGTGCAGGATCACCGGAAACTGGAAGAGCAGCTCCCTGGCCTGTATGTGCACGCCAGGAAGTTGAGCTTCCAATTAGTTGTACATGTGCACCGGCCAGCTGGTCTCCACATGTGCAGAAGCACCAGAAACAAGAAGAGCAGCTCCCTCGCATGTATGTGTGTGCTGGGAAGCTGAGCTTCCAATTCCCGGTGCAAGCACATCAGCCAGTTGGTCTCCGTGTGCATAGGAGTGCCGGAAACCAGAAGAGCAACTCTCTGGCATATATGTGTGCACTGGGAAGCAGATTTCTGGTGCATGCACACTGGCCAGCTAGTCTTTGCCTGCACAGGAGCACTGGAAATCAGAAGAGCAGCTCCCTGGCATGTATGTGTGCACCAGGAAGCTGAGCTTCCAGTTTCCAGCATATGTGCACTAGCCAACTAGTCTTCACATGCACAGGTGCACCAGAAACCGGACAAGCAGCTCCCTGGCATATATGTGTGCACCGGGAAGCTGAGCTTCCAGTTTCCAGCACATGCTCACCAGTCAGCTGGTGCACAGGAGTGCTAGAAACAGCTTCCTGGTGTACATGCATGCGCCAAGAAATTACCTTCAGTTTCCAGTGCATGCACACCAGCCAGCTGGCCTTCATGTGCACATGTGCACCAAAAACTGGAAGACCAGGTGACTGGCGAGCATGTGCGTGTTGGAAACTGAAAGCTGAGCTTCCTGGTGCATGCATGCCTGCTGGGGAACTACTCTTCTGGTTTCCGGTGCTCCCCCACTTGCACACGTGCATGCATGCCAGCCAGCTCGTTTTTGTATGTGTAGGAGCACCAGAAACTGGGAGAAAAGCTCCTTGGCGTGCATGTGTGCATCAGAAGCTGAGCTTCCAGTTTCCGGTGCATGGGCACCAGCCAGCTGGTCTTCCCACGCACATGCATGCCAGAAACTGCAAGACCAGGTGACTGACGTGCATGCGCATGCTGGAAACTGGAAGCTACTATTCCAGTTTCCAACATTCCCATGCATGTGCGCCAGGGAGCTCTTCCGGTTTTCGGTGCTCCCATTCACGTACACACGCACTCCCGTTTCAGCACTCAGTGCCAAAAAGTTTCACCAACACTGGTATAGCTTCTTTTCCAGTCATGGTAATGGATTGGACATCAAATTTCCTATTTGCAGTGGCCAGCATATTGCTTATCTCACACATATTAAAGCTTTTTTGTTTTTGCTTAATACATCTTTCCCCAAGCTGAGGGCCTTCTAGATTATGCAATAAACAACACCCAGAATCTTCAGTTTCAATTCTGTTACAATGGCTAGGAATTCTAGATGTGGCAGTTTATATTCTGGAAGAAAATTCTAATAGATGAAGGTCATGCTGAAGACCTTTTTTGGAGAGGAAAGGAATAAATAGCAGAAGGTTGAACAGTGTGAATAGAATCAGAATAAGAGTAGGTTGATGACGGCAACCTTCCCCACCTTGATTCAGCTATCTTTCATTTGATGGCAGCCATCCCTTGTCTTATTTCTCTCCTTTACTAGCTGCACAATAAAGAATGAGAGAGAAAATGAAGATATGTGTGCATGGGCAGATATGGTAAGTCCAAAAAACGCTCACTCACATCTAGTTTTCCAAAGTTTATTGAAATAGGATTTGGGATTGATCAAGATATCTCTCTCTTACCTTCCTTCAGGGCACGAGACTGCACTGGAATTGCAAATGTTTGTGAAACTATTTCACGACAAAGTTGTTTTTTTATAACATATTCCATGTTTGACAGTTGCAAGAAATATTCCATGGTTGTAACATGTTTCCTTGGGGGATGAGATGCAATTTTGTATAGTTGGCTGCTCGCAGAAATGTTTTGGATACCCACGACATAAACTGTAACACCTGCCCGACGAAGCTTAGATGCAGGAACAGTGAAATCATCTAGTGACTGACCATCTGTGATCACTACAACCAACTGCTGCACTCCATGATTTTTCCTGCTTCCTGCTCTCTTGGTGAAAACTTTTTTCTTTAGGAAATCTATAGCAGCACCCATATATGTTTGCCCTCCACGATAAGGCAATCTTTTTACATAGTTCATAACCTCTGATTTGTCTTCAAATGTATTCAGGCTAAACTCTAATCTTGGCTTATCGCTGTAAAGTACCAAGGAAACTTGTACATTATCTGGGGCAATTTCCAGAGCATTGATTATTTTGAGCAAGAAAGTCCTGATCAGTTGAAAATTCTTTTGACCAATGTGAGTGGATTCATCCACAAGAAACACAATGTCTGCCAGTGAGGCACTGGAGCAAACTATGAACAAAATAAGTAGATAAAAGTTAGTAAAAATAAAGTGGTAACAACACAATCTTAGAAATTGTATGAGACTATTCACAGGTAAGTGCATTTAACATTACTGTCTGACTTTGTTTAAGAAGTAAGACCCAAATAGATGAAGAAATAATTGGAAATCCTACTAAAAAGTTAGAGGATACCAGAAAAGTAATACTGAAGACTATATGCTGAAGACAGAATGGAAGTTCATTAGTGAAAACAGTTCCCTGATGTGCTTCTGTTTTGGGGGAAGCCATGAAGCCATCTCCCAATAAGTTAAAGGGAAAATCAGGCATGACTGTTTTATCTTAATGAGGCTGATCAGAAATATTGCTGGTTTGAATCAGTAGGTAAATATTAAAATGTATATCATAGTTCAAATTCAGGAATTATCCTTAACCTAACCCCACAATATAAGCAATATTACTAGAGCTTGTATCTCATGATATATCATGACCCAAGGCTCCTGGAATTGCTGGAAATTGTCTTGATGTTTTATTACTAGGTCTTTCTAACAATCAAAATATGAAGGAGAAAATTATCTATGATATGCACATTGCACCTACCGCCTGTACTTAAGGAGGCTGTGCTGCCAACTAAATTCCAGGGAAGGAAGACATGCTTAAGAAAACACCAACAGTTGCAATATACTCATAAACACTCTGAAATATTTTCCCCTTTGAATCAAGAACTCTGCACAGACCAGATTATAGAAGTCCTTTTAAGAATTAATGACATTCTAGTCAGTGGTGGGTTGCTCCCGGTTCTGGTCTGGTTCTATAGAACCGGTGGTAAACTCAGTGGGAGACTCTGCCCACCCACCCCAATGTCATCATGGGTGATATGCGCATGCGCATAAGCATGTGCGTGTTCCCGTTGTGAACCGGTAGTAAAGATAAGTGGAACCCACCCGATTCTAGTTCAAGTAAACTCATCTGAAAAGAATTCAGGAAATAATGTTCATTACTTCATATAATATACTATAATAATACTAATAATAATAATGATAATGTTTTGTTGTAGAAGCTGAATGAATTACATTGTCCTCCTTCCTAGTTTAATGTGTAGTTCTTCTAGTTATATAACAATACCTGCTGGCACATTTGCATATAAAACAGACTCATACTCTTGATGAACTGGTGCTTCCACAATATCTATGATGATCTTCTGAACCTGATCAAGATCCTCTATGTCATCAACCTGGTAAACTAAAGGGGAGGTAGCAATGACTTTCATTTCTTTCTTATCAGAATGTAAGATACCAACTGTTGCAATGTTCACTCCCATTTCTTTCAGATCTTTTGCAGGTTTCTTGACATCATCTTCAGATTTAGCAGAGGAAAAAATCACTGTAAATTGTGGTGTTCCTTGACGAAGACGGCTTCCAGCTTTCTCAACAAAATAGACTTCTCGCAAAAATTGGAGAGCACTGCCAGTCCTCAGAGGGCCTCCCATGAAAACAGTGCTCTGCTGAATGTGGTTAAGAATATCTTTCTTCGTCTTATATCTGTTCAGCAAAAATTCCACTTTCCCTTCTTCGCTGTACTGTGCAAGCCCAACCTGGTGTTTTTTAGGGCCAATGTCTAATTGTTCAACAATCTGGGAAATGATTCTTTTTACTTCTTCAAAATTGGCAGATCCCATGCTTTTAGAAGAATCCAAAAGAAAAACAATATCAGCATAACGCTTTGTGAATGCTGCAGGAAAAATAGAACAGTGTGCTTTTAAAAGACATGCAAGATAAATAGAATTCACATTACAAAACCATACCCACATGTTCTCAAAATTCTATTTTTGTCAGAAAGCCCCAACAAATTAATACTTATACAAGGCTGGTTGGATTTAATTAGTTGCCAATTTCTATTGAATAGGGCCTAAATCTCCCTGCCCCTTAACTTCAATTCCTTTCAAGAATTATTAACCAGACAAATAAAGATTCAAGAGACTGTTGTTTAAAGCTGCATACTTATTTGCTAACAGTTTGAAATCTGAAAATTTTGATCTTCGAGAAAAGATCAAAATAATCAGTGTCTCCACTCTAATTCACATAGGCATACACTGGTTCTAAACTGAAAATAGTTTAGTTGCTGAAAATCTTACAATTTCATTCATCTCAATAAATCTTGCAAGAGGGAAATCACTCATTTAAGATTTAGGCAGCTCTTACAGTCTGACTTATAACTTCCTTCTGTAACTTCTGTCTTGTAGAATGGGAATGAAGAAAGTAACATTATTAGTTATAAAAAGACAAATAATCTGTGATGCCTATATTGCCTTCATTTTCTACTTTTTAAGCCTCAGAACACACTGCTGATATTCAACAGCAAAACTAACTACACACATATAGAGAGAGAAAGACACTTAATGTCTTTGGCAAAAGAGATGGCAAAAAAAAATGCATTGAAATGTCTGTAGAACTTAACTCTAAATTTTAAAGATTTTTTCTGTGCAAATGCAACTTTTTAAAGTTTAATTTCCAAGTACAGTAAAGTCTGCAAAGTTTTCCAAATTAAACATGGTATTATAGAAATCACAACTCAAAAAGAAAATTGCACAATTTGCATAAAAAGAAAACTGTATAAGCTACCATAGTAATAAAAGAATAAAAATACCTCCTGAAATCTTAAAATACTGACAGATGCCATTTAATTACCTTTAATCTGGCTCTCCAAAGCAAAGCACATTGTTTCAAGAAGGCTGTTGGTAAAGTCTTGAAGGATATCAAAATTGTCAATATTAAACAAAAACTTATTAAAAGGTTGGTTTGCAATATTCATAAGCTCAGAGATATTATGGATCCCAATGCCTATTACATAAATTAAAATTCCTTCATTTTTTAATTTGTGGGCTGGAACTTTAACTTCATCATGTGACTCCCCATCTGTGAGTACTTGTGGGATATTTTCTTGGATTCTTCTCCCAGCAGATTCAGTGAAGTATTCATCCTTGATAAAATCCAAAGCAGCACCTGTGTAAGTGCTTCCTTTCTGTAAGGTCAACTTCTCTATATGTTCTAGAATATCTTTTTTCAAAGAATATTGGTTTAGATGAAATTCAGTAAAGATCTCATCACTATACTGGGCCAGTCCAATTCTGACCTGGTCATGACCAACAAAAAGTTTGGAAATCAGGGTGTACAGGAAACTTTTCACTTTCTGAAAATTCTCCAGACCAATGCTTGATGAACTGTCCACCATAAACACAATGTCGGCCACAGTGACTTTTCGGCATACTAAATGAGATACAGATATAAAAAGGAAGAAAAAGGAGAGTTCATTAGCCTTTTCAATTTGAGGACTGGAACTTTCAAAGTGTATTTTTTAGCATTCACTTTGCTATGAAAGAACTAATTCTTGACCCTTTGTTTTTTTCTAGGAAGCATATGCATTTTAAAAATAAACAATAGTTGACAGTGAACAGAGTTATCCTATTGATGTTGTGAGATGGCTGAGTAGTGGAAGTGGTTCTTATTGCATCACACAAGGAAGTAAGGAGGAAAGAGCCAGTTTGGTCTAGAGGTTAATATTCTGTTCAGGAACAAGGCGGGAAGGAACTAAGGCGAGATGGTTGCAATGCTAACAAGTTATAGACAACCAAGTTAACAACTGACAAATGCAACTCCAGAACAACAACAACAACAAACAAGAGCTGACAGCTGCTTAAATACTGAGCTGTCAAAATCCCTAGCCAATGGGAGGGCTGCGTTTCTCCCACTCTCAGCTGCCCGCATCTTAGCCAATCAGTGCAGCCTGGCAACTGTCAAGATGGTGTGGCATCGGAACCCTGAGGACTCCGATGTACCCCTGAGGACCTAACACCCCTCTCCTCCCAGATGGTACATGCGTAGTCAGACAAATACATGGGCCTGCATTGAATGCGCCCTGCGTCTCAGTGTTGGGGCCGTTGCCGAAGAGTGAGGAGGTGTTGGAATAGCCTCTGGAACTACTGCCGGCTGCGTCCCTTCAACATCTTGAGGCCCGGTCAATGCTGGACACTCCGGATCCACAAGTAAGTCGGCCACTGAGAGCGCTTCGGTAGTAGGGTTTGGAGCAGCTTCCGGCTGGCAGGGAGAAGCGTCGGTGGCAGGATGTGGGGCGGCCTCTGGCTGGCATGGAAGAGTCCCTGGGTCCAGCTGGGCTGGCCCATTTCATTGATTGGCCACGAACGGGAACCGTTTCCGTAGTTGATTTATATGTCTTCGCCAAACTCTCCCGTCTTCAAGTTTGACCCTGTAAGAGTAGGGCCCTGTTAGTTCAGAGATATGCCCCAGCAGCCACTTAGGTCCGGGCCTGAAGTTCTGTGCAAAGACAGGGTCTCCTCTGGACAAAACCCTAACTGGGGCCCAGTTGTTCGGTATTGATTCGGTAGCGTAGTTAGGGTGAAGCCTGTCTAATGTTGTTCTGAGTTGCCAGCCCATGAGCATTTCAGCCGGACTGAACAAAGTTACTGGGCAAGGAGTTGTGTGTTGTGCCAAGAGGTACAGACAGATGTTCTCATGCCAATTTGTAGGACCCAATCACCCCAAAGCCTCCTTAGCCGACCTAATGGCCCGTTCCACCAAACCATTAGCCGCCAGGTGGAATGGGGCCATTGGGGCATGGAGGGTGCCCAGCTTAGCCAGAAACAACTAGAAGGGTGCTGCCGCGAACTGTGGCCCATTGTCTGACACCACAATGTTGGGCAGTCCATATGTGGCGAATAGGCATTCTAAGACCTTAATGGTGGCTTCTGCTGTGGTAGATGGCATTAGGGCTAGCTCTACCCATTTTGAATAAACGTCGACTACCACTAAAATGGTCTGGCCAGAGAAGGGTCCCGTGAAGTCCACATAGATCTGCGACCATGGGGCCTTGGGCACTTCCTATTCCTGGACTGGAGCTGAAGAGGGGGCAGGACAAGGTTGCTGGCAGAGGTGACATTTAGCTATCCATTCCTTGATTTCCTTATCCATCTGGGGCCACCACATGTAATTGCACCCCCTTGCCTTCATTCACACGATGCCAGGATCGGCATCATGCAAACAATTCAAAATTTGTGCCCTAAGGGGGGAGGAGCACCACCCGTTTTCCCATAATAGACACCCTTTCATGACTGACAGCTCATGTTGCCTGCGCAGGGAGCGAAGGAATTCAGGTGGAGCTGGCGCTTTTGCCAGCCCCTGCAAACCCAGTCAAGGACTCAGGAGATAGTAGAATCTTTCGAGGCATGCCAAGCAAAATCCATAGCGGATATTGAAATAGGTAGTTCCTTGATAAGGAGCACGGAGGCGACCGGTGCAGGCATCCTGAGTGGGCATCAGAAGCGGGCAATGACTAAGGACATCAGCATGTTCCAGGTCCTTGCCTGGCCTATAATGGAGCTGATAGTTATAGGCGGCAAGAAACTCTGCCCACCTGGACATTCTAGGTGACAATATCTGAGGGGTCTGGCGGTCTCCCACCAGAAGTCCCAGTAGTGGCTTATGGTCAGTTACTAAGTGAAAGAACCGGCCATAAAGGTAGTCGTGGAACTCCTTAATTCCGGCAATGGCTGCCAATGCCTCTCGATCCAGCTGACTATAGTTCCTCTCAGGAGGGCTTAAGGTCCTGGAGTATTAGGTGATGGGGACCTCAGTCCATTAGATAGGACATAACTTAAAACGGCCCCAATGACATAGGGGGAGGCATTGCTGGCCAATGACAGCAGCAGGCTGTCAGAGTATTGTATTAACACTGCGTCTGAGGACAGCAGGTTTTTTACCTCTTGAAAAGTGGCCACTCTTCCCCAATGCCATGGGGTCCGGGAATCTAAAAGTCGATGGAGGGGCTCAGCAATGGAAGCCTTGTGAGGCAGGAAACTAGAGTAAAAATTGAGCAGTCCCAAAAATGCCTGCAATTCTGCCTTATTGGTGGGAGTGGGTGTGTTTTTAATTGCCTCTACCATGGAGGGAGTTGGGCAAATTCCCTGGGAATCAATGAGGAATCCCAGGAATTCCACCTGAGAAACCCCGATCCTACACTTCTGTTTCTTTAATTTAAGACCAGCACGTCTGAACCGGGTCAGCACAGCCCTCAGCTTGTTGACTAAGTCCCTTTGGCCTGAGGAGGATATCAGGATGTCATCAAAATAGAGGACGACGAAGACTTCCAGGTTGGCGGCTCCGTCGGCAGCGGCTGTCGACGAGCTGTCAGCAGCCCGCCCCATAAATCGGGAAATTCAGCTTAAAAATCAGCTGAATTTCCCAGTAAAACTGACCCCTCGGGAGAAGAGCGAGTCCTCCATGGAGGTTGGGTCATTCCAGATCTCCAGGCTTTTTAAAGCCTGGGAATTGTAAGAAGGAGCCCCCTGGAAGCAGAAAAAGTGCTCTGGGGCAAAGCTGCGCTCTGCTTAGGAAAAGCAGACAAGGCGCAGCCTCCACCACTGCTTTAAAAGAAACTGGAAGAAATAAAGCAACTAAATAACTAAGAAGCAAACGGAACATAAAAGGATACTTCTAATCGCAAGTAATTGAATTTTTGTGTAACAACTCTAAAAAGAATTTATTAGTGTAAAAGAAGTGAAAGTGCTGAAGCAAAAGAGGAACTGGCGCTGAAAGGGAAAGCTGGCACTAAAGTTAAAAAAAAGAAAGTGAAACAAATAGTTAAAGACTTTTAAAAAGTTAACTTAATTAAAAGAAAAATAAGAGAATATTTGATGAAAGAGTTTGGAGAAAGACTGTTAAAGAATTGAATTTCAAAAAGGGGGGAAAAAGAAAAGAAACAGAAAAAGGGTGTGGCAATTAAATAATTAATTGAGAACAAAGAACAATGGCTTCTAAACAGAAATCTACAGTTTCCTCTAAGAGTGGAACGGATTCACCAACTTTGCAGCAAAAAACAATGTTACCAGTTCCCATACCTCCACCAGCAACTCAGGCTGGAATTACATTAAAAGATTTGAAAGAGGAATTTGCAAAGCAAAATGAGAAATTTGAGATGATGAATCAGAAATTTGAGGTGATGAATCAAAAATTTGAAAAGCTGGAGAGCAATATACAGGATAAAATGGAGGACCAGGCTGAGAAGCTGGATGATTTTAAAAGTTTAATGAAAGAGGAGAATGATAAGATACGTGAGGATATTCTTCTTGCACTCCAGGTTGTGAGAGAGACTGTGGATATATGGGATGAGGAAATGGAAGAAGGGAAAAAAGCTACTGAGAAATTGGAGAACAAAGTAGAGGCCCTGGAACAACAAATGGGAAAATATGAGGAACAGTCTCTTGTTGCACAGTTTGAAAAAATGGAGCATGCTATCAGAATAAGGGGTCTTCCAGAAGATAAAGGGATTGTATTGGAAGAAGCATGTGCAGAAGGACTGGCAAGAGCAATTGGATGGCAAAGAGATGAATTGTTGAGAGAATTTGAACGTGTTTACAGGGCTAATTCCAGAGTTGCAAGAGAAAATAACCTGCCAAGAGATATTGTGATTTATTTGAGGGGGAAAAGACTGAGGAATGCTATTATACAAGCTGCATATAATAAGCAAGTACAAATTAATGGGAAAGATGTTAAAGTTTTAAAGGAAATCCCCCCAAAGATATTAAGAATGAGAAAAGAATATGCATTCTTGGTGGAAGAGCTCAGAAAAAGGCAGGTACAGTTTAGATGGGACATCCCAATTGGACTTATTTTTATGTTTAAAGGAAAGAGATATAATATTAGATCAGTTTGGGATGCAAATCATTTCTGCAACACAGTACTACAAACAAATGGATCATCTGAAGGAGAGAAGAAAAAACAAGAGAAACTACAAGAGGCCCAGGGGCAAGAAGAAGGATTGCTTACTTTAACAGAGGAGGACTTGCTACAAATAGCGGGTGTTGATCAACGGGAGATGAAAGAAGGGAAAGAACAAAGGATTACAAGAGCAATTTCTAGAAGAAAAGAGCAAGAACAGAAGAAACAACAAGA
>JANHFM010002840.1:8223-22159 GCA_032468115.1 Grayia smithii
GGAGACTGATAGGAAGCCAGTGCAGCTCGCGGAGAACTGGTGAAACATGGGTGTACCTAGGGACACCCACAATGGCTCATGCGGCTGCATTCTGGACCAACTGAAGTCTCCAAATGCTCTTCATGGGTAGCCCCATGTAGACCACATTGCAGTAATCCAGGCATGAGGTGACAAGAGCATGACTGTGAGGAAAGTCTCTCAGTCCAGGTAGGGTCACAATTGGTGCACTAGGCGAACCTGTGCAAATATGAATTTTATGTGACCATGGGGATACTGCAATGGTTGTGAGTATGAAAAATGGTCATAACTCATTATTCTTAGTACCGTTGTAATTTTGAAGGGTCTCTAAATGAACTGTAAGTTGTAAGTTGAGGACTACTTGTACATGGGATCAGTCTAATTATTTATCCACCTCACCTGTCTAATGAATACTTTGAAAAGTACAGATGATCTAATCAAAGATAGTAAGTCTTCTCCTCTACCTTACCTTCAGTATGAACAGCCAATAGATGTAATAATTTATGTTAGATGAGGAGGCATTTGATTGACAATGGTGCCCACTTTTTTGTTTTTGCTGCAAAACCAGGCAGAAAATGGAATAATTACTATAAAATAGCTTGTTATCCTTTACTGTTAGTTAAAAAATGAGCTGATTTATTTGTTTGTTCATTTATCCAAATTATATAGCCGCCTATCTCTCTCTCAAAGGGGACTGAATTAAATTCCTATTTTTTTTAATTGGCAAGGATGCAAATATCCACTTAAGTAACATCCTTATTACATCTGTTAACCTTTAATAATCCATGAAATTTTAATAACTACATGACACTCAACAATCACAACAGAAACAAATGCACAAATCTATAGGAATTACAGCATTTCCTGAAATACAAAATGTTCTACTTTTTGAAGTATTGTACACTTGATAACATTGGTAACAGAATACTTTTCAGAATGTTGACAAGAAATGCTAATTGTATAAAAACAATTAAATTCAAAGATCTGTAGTATATTTGTAGGAATGCCTGTTGGAACGTGTGTATTCCAACCTGGATAGTGCATTATACATAAGTTAACCCAGAGTTCTTCCTCACAGCTGATTTAAAGTGCTAGTTACCAGTCCTTGACTGAGCTGGCAGAAAATTATTCCAGTGTAAAAATGGTGCTCCTTCTCTACCCCCCCGCCCCCGAACCCTTTACAGCCATAGCACAATGTCAGCAAAGGTAGATTCTCCTGGCTTTGTTTTCCACCCATCCACTGAATGTCATCCGCCAGTGAGAAAACATTCACTTCCTATGGGTCAGGGCTGGCAGATAAGGTATGTTTGCCAGATGGCCAGTTCAACTCTTAGTCAAAACTCACTGCCTCATAAAAGTGTTTTGTAGGGTTACCTTAAAGTAGAGTTCCCCAACATTTCTGGCTTTGCAGAACGCCCGGGAGGGGGAGACAGAATGGTTCCATGTGAGTGGCTGGCAAGCATGCATGCAGCTCCATTTGCATGAGTGGCGTGCACATACATATACCGCTCGTGCCAATTGAGCAAGTGCATGTGTTTGCCCGCCACTTGTGCAAATGGGGCGAGGCTGCACATATGTACGTGCTCACCAGCTGTTTCTACAGCCCAGTTGCAATCCCCTCACAGCCCACTAGTGGGCTGCGGCCAACAGGTTGGGAACCCCCACCTTAAAGCGAATGTTTTAAACCCTGTTCTGGAATAGCATGATTCTGGTACTAGTTTAGAAGAGTGATAAACTTACACTCAAAAGCATTTTGCACCTGAAACACTAGTCCTTCAGCCAGCAGTCTTTCTTCTGCTTTATTAAGCAGCCTTCCCTTCCTCACCACTCCTCCATGTTGCTCAACTATTGCAACATATTGCCTGCTGGAAGAGGAAGCGCTACTTTAATCCTAGAACAAGTAAGAACAACTCATGGAGTGAAATAAAGGCAATATCATGAAGAGAAAAAGGATGTTCCTAGGGATTGGTCAAGCTATGGCTAGATGCTAACGGGGACAGCTTTCACTATAGTATCACTGTGTATTGAAATGTCAGAAGCCTGTATCTGCTCTGTAAGCATAGACAGAAAGCAGGAACTCAATTTAGAGTTCTCGTTTTAGGTATTCCTTCAGAATGAGTATTTATTTATTTAACAAATTTATAAACTGCCCAGCTCCCTCAGAGAAGGCCCCTGGGTGGTGTACAAATAAAATATTAAAACATAATAGTGTATATAAAATTTAAAATAGGCAAATATGACTAAAATTCAACGTTAAAAGTAATTAAAAGGAGAGAATTAAAGGTTCTAATCAACCCCATAGCTGTATGAGCCCCAAGCAAGATTATCAACACTATTAACAGCTTTGATACAAATATGTAACGGGCAATTATACATTCGACAATTCTATGCTTAAAAAGGTTCTTTTGTGTTCTTTAAAAAAAATGTTATTTTTTGTACGCTAGGTTGTCCTAGCCAAAGATCAATAAAAGTGCATATTATATTGGCACAGACATGCTTTTTAAAGACAGAGAAAATAGACAATGTTATGGAGAAGTGAACCCGCAGCAGTGTGATTCAGTAGTTAAGAATTAAACTAGTAAGCAGAAACTGCACTTTTAACTCCATTAAAAAAAAGCTTGTGAAAAGTCATGAAAGTCTTATTTAAATCCTACTTTAAAAAATGTTCACTTCAGAAAGCATTTGATAAAGGTTAAAAAGCATGCTTTTACATTTCATGTAATTCCAAGTTTTAGAATTGCTCTTCCTAAAATTATCTTAAAATGTATGGTGATAATTATACTCACAAGTCCCAAATTACCGTTTTACAGATGACTTAGCCCTGGAGACCAGGTTGATTTCCTGGTCTTAAAACCTAACATTGCAAAGGACCTTTTCATTAGCCTAGATATCTCACTACCATTTCTTTGCCAGAGTTGTAACAGAATATTCCATGAGATAAAGAAACAAGACACTGCTGATGTGTGTAAAACAAGCACAAAAATGTTGCATGACAAACACAAGACATATGTAATGAATTTAAGGGAATGAGTTGAACAACTTGAACCTTTGCCCCTGTTTCTCAAATGGCAACCATCTTACGTCATCCTACCTGAAAATATTGGCATCAATTCTACTCACACAGAAGACTTTAGGGATTACACGAACCTTTACTTATTCTGATTTCGAATTCGGAGACACCTCCTTTTCAGTGGTGGCTCTAGATCTTCTGGCCCTGTGCTGAGAATTGGCGTTGAAATAATGCAGGGTCCAATAGCAGTCTTGTCCGCTGGTCTGGGTACAGGCTGGATGACGCAGCCTGCTTTGGGTAGCATCCGCAAAGCATACGCATGATCCTCATCGGCCGGATTGTTAAGGTTGGGATCTTGTTTGTCTCCCCCAAAGAGAGACTCTTCCCCCGTCTTCTTACCAGACTCTCCTTCTCGGCGACAGTTTGATGTACAGTTATTCTCCTTAACGGATTCCAGCTCACTCACTGGCAGCTCCTCCAGCAAACAGGGTTGAAGCTGAGTTTTTTTCTGCTCTTGGGGGGTTTCTGAGTTCTTAGAAACCTCGGAGCCTTTTGTGCCATTCACAATGACATTGCAGGCTGCAGCTGCAGCGTTTTCTGGAGTGCCAGAGGCAACTGGGAGGGAGCCGCAGTGAGGTGGATCACCACACGGTAATGTCTTTGTTTCGGTGGGGCTGCAATTTTTCCTGCAGTCACTGCAGTTCCTTTTATCTGAGCTACCCGAAGTCAGATTCACAACACTGCTAGCTTCATGTTCAACTTTGACTTCAGCATACAAAGCCCTGTGGATAACATTGTGTAGTCTAGACCTGTGACCTACAGTTAAGTCTATCACACCATCCTGTGGTCCCTGTAGTACTGTAGGAAAACCAAACTTCTTGTTCTCAGGACTACTCGATCTCACAGTCAAATCAACAACTTCATTTTTACTGTGCTGCTGATGCACTTGGGTTTGATTTAAGGACTGGCCTGAGCAGCTTGGTGATGAATCGGAAGGCTTGGAAGGACCTTGTTTAGAATTCCTGGGGGACACAGAGTTACTTGTTGGCTTAGCCCCTGTTGTGTCATTGGGTGTATTTGGAATGAAGCTTTCCCCGTTGCTCGAGAAGCCATTTGGGGGCTTGGAATCATTGATGTGAGGAATGGGGATTGGAATTGGGATTGGGACAGGAAGTGGAACGATAACAGGATATGGCACTAAGAGGGTTGGTGGTGGCACTAATGGGGCAAGAGATGGCAAACCAAAGTTCATCATCTGTGGCATGGGCATAGGACCATTTGGCATCATGCTTACAGGAGGGAAAGGCAGGCTGGGCAAAGGAACTCCTGGCGGTGGAGGGGGTAGTAAGCCTGGAGGATTTCCAGGCATGGTTGGGGTTGTTGGAGGATGGATATGAGGGGATAGCATTGGCCTATGCATTGGGCTGGAAGTGGGTCCCATATTTCTAGGACCACCCGGTGGTGGGCCAATTCCAGGAATCATTGGATTGGACAGAGGGCTATTTGGATTTGAGGCATGATGAGGTGGCCCTCGAATAAACGGTGGACGAATCTGCTGCAGAATTTGCTGCTCCATGAATATGGGCAAGGGAACTGGTCCACGGTTTGTCATCACCATGGGCGGACTTCGAGGTGGGACACCAATTGGAGGCACAATACTAGCAGGTGGCTGAACAGAAACTGGTGGAATATTTGGATTCTCATTGATGGGAATAGGTTTGGGAACCGGTGTTGGGATTTTAGTGACAGAGCAGTTGGCAGTATCAGACGGAGAGGCAGTGGTAGACGTGGATGGTCCAGGACCTTGAATTTGGCCAGCTGCAGACACTGGGGATGGGGCCTTTCTCCGAGCATCTGCTAGTGATATATTCCAAGAATCTGGAGTCAGCAGCTGCACCCCAGTGCCTTCTGCTTTATTTTCTACTGGAGGATGTAATGTGCTGCAGAGTCCAGCTGGAAGATTGGCCTGTGTCTCTTTGTAGAAAATGTCCATTTTGTACTGATTGAGACATTTTGCACTGCAGAATTGAAGCCTTCTTTCCCCGTCCCCAAAATCCAGATACTCTTTTGTGTGTCTTATGTGCTTACACCAGTCACACACCTACAACACAGTAACAAAATCAAAACAGGTAAGAAAAAAGTGATTTCTTTTTTGTAACGTCATTTGCATTAAAAGTATTTTTTTAAAATTTTGATAACTGATTTTTAAACATCTGAATTATCCAGAAAAAAATATATTTCATGAAACTTGCATGCCATGACCCCAAATATAATTGATCTAACATTGTTATATATAAAGGCAAATATATAGATATATACAGACACACATGCCTTCACACGACTCATTTTTATAATATTTAATCTAGTTGTCATCTACAATGCTGAGAACCTTTAGTAAATGAAAACAATAGTATTGTGCATGTATGTGTGTTTATATCTACATTCACATCTAAATGATGTCTGGAAAAGCAATAGGATTGTAAAAAGATTTTTAAAAAATCATTACATTAAAATATAAGGTAATATATTTAGAGGAATTGAAGTACTGCTAAATATAAAGTGACTGTTCTATCTACCAGAAAATCCTCATATCAGGTCTTATCTCTGCCATGAACTAAGAAAAAACTACCCTATATTAATTTACTCAAAGGAAACTATTCCATTCAAGAGGATTTAATGCCTAAAAACTGCAAGCAGGACTGCAGGCTCAGGGTTTCTCCCACATTCTATAACAGCTATGCTGGCTGGAGAATTCTGGGAGTTGAAGTCCACAAGTCTTAAAACTGTCAAATTTGAAGACCTCTGTTCGACAACATAGCTGTAATAATACATGTGATTTTTGTTTGGATTTGCCCCCTTTCTTCAAAAATATTAAAAGTATTAAATAAAATGAGCTGGAAGTAAATTTCATTGAGCATATTGAGACTTTTTGAGTAAACATGTATAGAATTGTACTTTGAAACTTCATATAAATGTTGGAGATTTTATTATAAAGCATGATCAGAGTCCAATATAACATTAAGAAGCTTAAGATCAATGACTATAATAGGCCTTGTTTCAGATTATGGTATTTATGCTTAAGCACAGCTGAATTGGTCATGTGGATTTTGACTGAAAAATGGAACTCTAGTTATAAAAATAAGATCAAGGAACACTTGGAAAAAGACCCCATGATTTTTGAAAATTGAAAGCAACTCATCTATGGTATAAGAATGCAACCTGACATTTTAAATTAGTGAAGTGCCATAAATAGCAATGGTGGGATAGTATTACGTTGTATCCAAAAAGCAAAACCATCATATAGCATTAAATCTGAGTTCTAATTATGAAGTACAAAATAATAATAAAACCTGGATGAATTTCAAATATTCAGAAACTGTGATATTTTAACAAGCTGGAAAGATTATCCAAGCTGTTTGCCCATGCTTTTTAAACTAGTCATTTTTGAATATACTTTTGGCAAACAAAAATCGATATAACCAATTTTCAAAAAATAAGACAAAACCTCTTATTATGATGCTAGTCTTTCTGTATCAAATACAAGTTATTTTCCATCCTACTATTTGGTGGGGTAAAGATACTGCCAATTTTTTAAAAAAATAAATTATGGTTCCAGAACTAATTAAGCTGTGAAAGGTTTTCCCAGTTGTAAACCACTAGAAACCAAAGTTCAAAAAATAGACATTCTAGGTTTCGGAATCCATTACATTAGAGAAATTATTATGATTTCATTAACACATTAATACTGTAACACCAACAGCTCTCACAGATGGCAGAGACATGATCTACAATGCAAATATGACTCTTGTTTGCACAAATGCCTTTTCCTTCATATGGCATTTTAAACAAGAATTAAAATGAATAATCTTTCCACAGCTATAAACAGATCAACAGATGTCAGAATTTTCGGTGCCTTTTTTACAGATTTTATACACAGTGACAGTCTCGATTTTTGTCATTCATTCCATTCTAATAATATTACAAAGATTTTTTTTCATGCTATCTATGATACGTATATTGAGATAAAAGTATACGAATGCACTGTCCTTTGTACATCTTTGCACAGTATTCAGAACTGGAAAACCTTATCTTAAACATGCACAAAATGATGCCATAACAAAATGATTGCATTAAAGTAAATAATGTAGATTTAATAACCATTTGCCATATAAACAAATTGAAAACAACATATGCTGGGCATTTAACTAGTCGTAGTCAATTTTTGATTTTTTCAGTGATAACACTTAAATTGTTTAAAGCTTTCATATTTGTTGAACATTTCTCTGGCATTTCAATAAAATCCAGAAAACAACAAGCCTTTTTGACTTAATTTAGTTCAATGGGCATTTATTATATACATCCTCATTCAGGGTGGTCATTGATGTTTACTCCTTGTAATATGTCACAATATTGTAGCATATGTCTCTTTGGAATCAGCTAGTTGTATGTGTATGAAAACACATCTGAGCAATCGGTGGCACCAAGAGCAAGTAATTCCTTATCTTAAATTATCTTGGTGTTACAAGAGACAAACGGGCTCAGACCTCAACCTCATATGAATTAGGTTTACAACATTGACAATTATTTTTCCATGTTGTGTTGCTTGAAGAATTGTGTTCCCAAACCAATTTTTTTTCTATTGCCAATTAAAGCAATTTTACAGTTGGCCAGCCACTTTTATTTATTTGTTCGATTTATATGCCGCCCTTCTCCTGACGGACTCGGGGCGGCTCACAAGCTTCACAAACGAACAACAATAAATTAATTTAAAATTCAAAATTAAAACTTACCAAATAAAACACAATTGAAACAATTAAATTAAAAACCCCGTCAGTCAGCCGATCTGCTGAAACAGCCACGTCTTCAGATCACAGCGGAAGGATCGGAGGTCAGGGGCTGTCCGAAGCTCAGTGGGTAACCCATTCCAGAGGGTCGGTGCACCCACAGAGAATGCCCTCGCCCTGGGAGCCACCAGCCGACATTGCTTGGCCGATGGCACCCTGAGGAGGGCAGCCCTGTGTGAGCGCATGGGGGGTCAGGAATATCCAATGCTATTTTTGATGCTTTTATCTCACTATTTTTCCATATCCAAAGTGAATCCAGTCAATTTATCCCTTTGTTAGCTGTTTTGAAACTCATGCTTTAACATAAAATCTAAATGCTCCTTGCTCAATTTTAAAGCAATTTTTTTTAAAAAAATTGTCCAATATTTTTAACTAGGGAGGGAGATTGGTGGGACAGCAAAATTCTACAATTAAATAGCATATTTATTTAATGGGTATGGAGGTAGTCAGAAAACTCACTGATTCCGGGAGGAAAGGAAAGTTTAGGAAGTATTAATGTATATGTAAAATGAGCACTGGCAATAGTTTAGAACACACAAATTGCTTTCATTAACACTTTCTGTAAAGTAATGATTTAAAAGGTAGAAAAAACAAGTGCAGCCAAAACTAACTCTGGATAGGAAGATCAGAAAAATAATGATAATGAATTATATACTTTATCCACACAGCAATGTTGACAACTCTACTTAACCAAGAAGCATAGGTGAGCATAGAAAGTTGCAACAACATCATATAATTGAAGAAGAAAGCATTGAAAGGACAATGAAGAAGATGCACTGAAGCTAGTACTCCATGAAGGCTTACTGAATACTGAAGTAACTAAACTGGTCGACAAGAAAGATCAGAAGAATAAAAAAAAGATGCAGCAAGGCAAAATATTACATGGCCAGTGCAACACACGCACACACACACACACACACACCACACAAGCAAACATACAAAACCTAGCAGGTGAAGAAGATAACAGCAAGATCTGACAATGGCTAAGAAAATTAAGAAAGAAACAGAGGAACTAATTCTGGCTGCACAAGACCAAAGCTTCAGAACAAATACATACAAAGCCAGAATTGAGATGACAGCAACAGATAGCAAATACTACCTCTGCAAAGAAACTAAAGAAACAGTGGATTTCTTGCAGCAGTTGCTGCTGCAAGATGATCACACAGACTGACTACAAGCAACGGCATGATAAAATAGCAACAATGCTGCATTGGAATATCTACAAGAAATACCATTTGCCTGCAAGCAAGAACTGGTGGGACCGCAAAATAGACAAAGTAACAGAAATGAAGAAGCTAAGGTGGTCTGAGATTTTAGAATTCAAACAGATACCTGCCACATAACACCCCAGACTGAGTAATTTTTGATAAGAAAAACAAAACAGTCTGGATAGTGGATGTTGCAGTACAGTGGTGGGTTGCTCCCGGTTCGCGCAAATAGGTAGCGGTGACGCCATGACATCACCGAACCGGTTCGCAGCGTCCCGGACCCGGGCCCACCCGCGCACTCAAACTCACCTTTTTTTCCCGGAAACCCAGAAATTAGCGTTCTGCGCATGCGCAGAGTGCTTTTTCGCCGATTTTTTTTCAGAAAAAAATTCTGCACATGCGCGATAGTGCGCAAATTGCGCATGCACGCATGCCCAAAGAGAACCAGTAGTAAAGGTAGGTAGAACCCACCCCTGTTGCAGTACTTGGAGAGAATAGAAGAGATAAAACTGGAGAAAAAAATACAAACACCTACCAATAGAAGTAGAATGATTATAGCAAAAAAAAAAAAAAAAAAAGCAAAGATAGTTGCAATAATAATAGGCGTTTTGGGTACAATCCCAAAACATCTGGAGCATCACTTAAACACTATCAGCATTAATAAAATTATTCTCAGACAAATGCAAAAGGCAGCTTTACTCGGCACATGTTACATCTTGCAATGATATCTTTAACAACATCAAACAACATCTGCCTATCAGAGGTCCTTGGGAAGGACTTGATACATGGAAGAAAATGTCACATCGAATATAAACATCTCGCTGACTGTGTGATCAACCATAGTAATAAGGCCAGAACTGAAAAACAGCAAATGATTCAAAGTGCAGATTGTGGAAAGAAGCAGAAGAAACAGTAGTTTCAGTACATTCAGCTCATGTAACAAGATCACACAAACTGATGATAAACAATGATATTACACAGTTGCCAGAATAATTCACTGAAACATCTGTAAAAATTATCATGTGCCAGTAATGAAATATTGGTGGGAACATAGAGTTGAAAAAGTAATTGAGAATGAACAGGCTAAAATGCTTTGGGATTTTTAATACAAACTGATAAAGTTTGGCACATAATACACCAGATTTACCTATGGTTGAAAAAAAAAAGAAAGTGTGGATAATTAATGTGGCAATACCAAGGGATAGTAGAAAACAAAGACTTGGAGAAGATCACAAAGCATTAAGATCTGAAAATAGAAGCTGAAAGATTACGGCCATAAACCGGCCATGGTGGTCCCAGTAGTTATCAGCACACTGGGTATCATACCAAAAACTCTTGGACGGCAAATCTGTATATTGACAAAATTTCCATCTGTCTGTTAGAAAAGGCCACACTGCTTGGATCCATACATATACTATGCTGACATATTATAACATCCTAGATTCTGAGAAAAAATTGACGCATATGAAGGCAAATGCCAGCTAATGAACTGGCAGCTATGATGTCACATTATTATGTATGTAATAATAATGACAAATTCATCATCAGTCAATTGCAAAAGGCAGCTTTGCTTAGAACAGCTTACATCCTGCAATGATAGCTCTAACACAGGGCTGTCAAACTCGCAGCCCGCAGGCCAGATGCATCACACACTGGCCACACCCACACCTGGTTTAGTGAAGGGGAAAAAGTTGTGATATATGACGTGATGCCACTGTGATGCCAAGAGTTTGACACCCCTGCTCTAACACCATCAAACATCAAGATCTACCTATCCCAGGACCTTAGGAAGGACTTAATAAGCAGACAAAAATGCCAGATCCAGTCTGATCATCTGACTGACTGTGTCACTAACAGCAATAAGGAAAAACAATAAGGAAATAACTAATAAGGAAAAACAATTGGAAAAATTACAAAATATGAGGACTTGTTGAATGCTTATGAAAAAAGAAACCTGTTGTTATATGAATCATGATTGGAACCCTTAGAGTGGAACCCTTAGAATGATAACAAAATCTGGAAATACTGAATTTATCAGACCTGATAAATAACCTAATTTTACTACCAAAAAAATCATCTTGCTTGGAACTGCCAATATTCTTAGACACCACCTTAATAATTCTTAGGTATTGGTTAGGACTTGAATTATTAAATTTCCACCAGTTTTAGACTATGAATCTAATTCAGATTACCTACATACTGTATAATAGTAGTAGAGAAGAGGAAGAGAAGGAGGAGTGGCACACGCCAAGACACTTAGGTACAATTTATTTTATCATCCCATTCTTCTGAATGGGTATTTCACTTTTGTTAAAACATTATTTAATAATATTAATTTGATCTTACAACAACTAATTTCAATGGTATCCTGTTAACAAAACTTGTAGAATAATTTGCTAGAATTACCAGTAGTTGAATTATTCAACTAATCATTTGCTAGAATTAAATTGAATGTTCCCATTAGAATGCACACACAGCACTGCTATATGTTTACATAGCAATAAATCTCTATTTATTCCAAATGAATAGGAAAATGGGTTTAAAATGGGTTTAAAATCATGCCCTGTTAAAATTATAATGAAATAATGTAAGAAGAAATAGCACACATGCAATCAAAGGAAAATATATATTTAAAAACACTAAAAGGAAAAACAAGTCCTAAGATTTCAATCTTAATTTGGGATGGAATGTGATAGAATTTTAACCAGTTGAATTTACTCAGCATGCAAATTACTTCTTAAAATAGATCACATGCTGTATATTTTACAGATAGAAAAATGTTGTTTTATTGAACTGAAAGATATATGTTCAATCTGTCACAACTTAAGGAATCAGAATGAGCTCATAGGAGAAATCTGTAATTACTCTGAGCATAATATTAGTCAGAAGTAAAATGAATAATTTTTGCTCCATTTTATTACCTTGGGGATATAGCCATTTGTACCATAAATTCATTGACCTCATCTGAAATGATAAATCTGTAAGACAGATCCGATCCATTAATTCTTAAGCGACATTATTTCTACTCCAGTAATTTTTATTCTATGTGAATAAATGTGCTGCATCTCTGATATAATATGAGAAAGAGAAAGAAAGATAGAGAAAGAAAACTAGCTGTGTGTGACTTCAGTGTTAAGTAAAATCAATTGGATAATTACTAGATATTTAGTTCATCAGGGATGTTGTCAGAAACTGATTTATTGTCATTACCCTTCATATTCTCATTTTTATCTAATCGGAGAATGTATTTAGTAGTCTGTGATTAATATGTGAGTGGAGAAGATTAATATTACATTTCTTTCATCTCAGTAGATCAGATATTTGTATAGACAGCAGCATTCTCCCACCAGGCCATGTCCAGATATATTGGATTACAGCTCTCATATTTCCAGTGAACACAGCCTAACACCAAAGCCATACTGGGGAATTGAGATTTCTAAAACTGAGTAAGTTCTCAGAATCAGCTCAAGGAAGTTTGATAATGGAGTTTAGTAGCAGATTTCAAGAAAAAAGCCTCCAACTAATTTTTCCCTCTAAATTGTTAATGGGCTCCTGGAATCTTGATGAAGGAACAAGTAAAAAAAAACCCTTTCTACTGTTATTATCTTAAGAAACAGAAGTGAAAATGTACATACCTTACAATAACTGACCAACAATCCCTGTATCGTGTTTATATTTCTACCTAAAAATGGCCCGACTGATGTCTACAATTAATACAGTCTTGAAGTAGTGCTTGAAAAAAAAAAAAGATCAGTGTTGGAGCAGAGAGTAAACAAATCTTAGTAAGAAAGGATGCAGCTTTATCAGGTCAAATAATGAAGGAGCAACAATAGGAGCTGACAGAGGAAAAAAATTCCATGTAAACAAGGAACTAAACAAAGGAGCATGATCAATGAATAAACTCACAGCAATGAACTTGAAGCACAAAAGATGTTCAGCACTCCTGCACTTTATGTTTATTAAAGGTGTGCATATAGTGGAAAGTTCTTGTTTATTTGAAATATGCAAAACTTTTGAGTCTTTTTAATTACTACTGACAGCCTTTAAGTAGATGTGTACAAACAATACAGTAATATGGTGACTATATTGGGTACTCAAGAATTTAGTCAAGAAAAAAATCAAGTAAAATAAAATAATAAATTTATTCGCCAGATTATTAATATTAAATACTGGGGATACTTATTCCTAGGAAAATATTTCTTTTAGTAGATGTGAATGAAATCGTATTATTCAGATAAAAGGGAATACCATAAGTTAGAAGAAAATATCAGTGTTATGAGAACTCAGAAAAAGTCATGGTTTGTTTAGGGAGGCATCATCATCCCTTATGGAGTATGTTTTCCACTTTACATCCCGAAAGCTGCAAATCCCTAACAAAAGAGCTTTCTTGAGATGTGAAAATGCCAGTAATGAAAAGGATCGATATAGCAGATGATTAGTGAAGAGGACAAAGTGTAAGCAGATAACAAAATAAAAGTCAAAACTGTTGGGCTCCTTTTTTGAATGTCTTCTTCAACAATATTATATGTATTTCACATAACGATGAAGAGGAGGATGAAGGCAGACAATAGAAATTTGAGAAACATAATCAGGGAATGCCTGTTTACTCTGAATAAGATTATACCCCCAACCAGATAAACTGCATCTTGAGAAACTGACAGAACTTGGTAATGGTTTGGCTGAATCTTTGTGCATTGTATGTCCCTAAATTCAGAAACTAGTAAAGGAAGGATCCAGATAACTACAGATTAATCAGTCTGACAATCTAGACCAGTGTTTCTCAACCTTGGCCGCTGGAAGATGTGTGGACTTCAACTCCCAGAATTCTCCAGCCAGCAGAGCTGGCTGGGGAATTC